>CABFWO010002610.1:0-46071 GCA_902155825.1 Timema genevievae
CTTGTGTGATATGACATGTGCTGTGTACAATTTCCGCAAAGGGGACGTTGTGGCAGTGTTGCCCAGACCTCCATCACCCTTCCGAGCTGCACACCACCCACCACAACCCTTCACGACGCTGCAGCCACCGCCCCCATCCCCAGGGTCACCGGAGTGCCTGCCGCCAGAGTCACCTGAGTGCACACCACTAGATTCTGTGCTGAGCACTTTTTTTAAATATAATAGAAGAATGTATTTATCCTTTAATTGTACGGCAACACAAGACTAACTTTCAACTGACTTTTGGACATCATCAACTATATTGAATTGTTGTGATTTGGTGCCGAGATCAAGCAGTACAAACTTATTCAGCACGATGTTTTCCATTACGCAGAAGAGGAAAGGGGGTCTGGGTTGAGTGTTTTGCGAGATCGACAGATGGTGACACTGACGTTGGTAATTTCGGAACTATTTTCTTTAACATGACTAGTTTGCTTACTAATTTTCCTTTGTTTTCGTTATTAGTGGTTTAAAATATTCTCTTGTTTTTATATGTGTAATAGTAATTATTTCTGCTTATTTTTAGAACTAGGTCTCAAACATTAACGGTTTGCCACCTTTTGGCGGTTTGATACAGTGTGTGGACCTTTTTGCGAAAAGAGACGCAAAAAAAAAAAGCCATTTGAAATATTTGAGTTTTTGATCGGCTCCTTCTCTCATATTTTTATTTCGAGATGTAACGTGGATCTCTGCCCTTTTGTGCTATATAGCATGGTGGCGGAGAGTAAGAGATTATAGTAATCAGTTTCTTTATTGAGGTAAAATAAACTCGGTGAGTTTCATGGCTTTATTTTTTTTAACCTCATTTCTTTGACTTGCCTATTCTGTAAAATTGACTTATATAAAAAGGGATGGCAAAAAGTTAATGTTTGTAACTCTCCTATTGTCAATATTGGCTCCTTGTAAATTACATGTAATGCTGCTGGAGGTGGGAAGGGAAGGATCCTATTTATAATACATTCTTTCGGCGTATTATGTTAATTTTAAAACGATAAGGGGCATTATTGTATTTTGTTTAATCTTAATTCTTTTACGCTATTGTTGTCATAAATGGTTGTTCCTAAAAAATTGTAATATACTTCTTTAGGATTAAATCTGGAATCTATGGTGGTGATTAATTCCTGGTTCCTTTTTACTATAAGTTAAAGAAAGAGAGGTGAGTATTCGCCAGAGAATCATTACAAGTCGTCCGCCTACCAGACATCAGAGTACTCACTGCCAGAGTCACCAGCGTGCCCACCACCAGACTCATCTATCCACCCGACATCAGAGTCAGTAGAGTCACCCGCGTGGCCACCACCAGCGGAGGAGGAGGAGGTTAAGTCCGAAGAACCCGCAAATCTCGAGTGTTTAACAATGTACAAAACTTATCCAAACGTTAAAATTATGGGTGAAACGTCTGATGACTACATAATCGGTCTGGGCAGATTCGGTAACGTCTTACTTCCAAAGTCTGCCTATTATTTGGATTGTAAGCGATTTAAATCTAAAGCACGTTGTATGATATATCTCGGAGGACAAAGTGTGATGTTTAAAAGTGAATTAATAAACTAGGCGCGCTCATGTTGTCGTCGCACTCTGCTGACGTCATTGGAGCTAGTGGTGACATTTTGAAAAAAACGTGAGAGGGGAACTTAGTTTGTGAGTAGAGGGCGTTTCCACTTGAGCGACAGTGTGTTTTTCTCCCGAGGATATTTCTTTCGCTGCATCTCCAGTTTCCATTATGTCATTTAAATGCGGCATTTGTGAGTGGTCCTACGCAGAGCTCTCCAATCTTATTCGACACAAACATCAATGTCATCAAACTCCTCCAAATCCTGCTCACCAGGATGCCTGTTGGGACAAGGAGGTATTGTGCAGTGCGTTAGACCGGATCGAGAAAGAGGAATACAATCGTGTCAAGTGCTTAAACGAACTTGAGGAAAAACAAAAGTTATAACGTTGTGCTATCGGAAGAGACCAGCAATGAACAGAACGTTATTGTGCTTGATGGTGTGGGAAGACTAAAAATGCCGGGTAAAAACTTTGTAGACATTGTCAATATGCGTTCTAGCGCCTCTCAGTATATCCTGAAATACATATTCTTACCTGATGTTTTTTATTAGATAAAAGTGTGAATATATGTTTTTTCTTGTTATCACAATTATATAATTCATGTTGCACTCTAAACTCTCAACTTAATTACTTGTAGCGGTCACAGGACCTAAATAATATTGCTGCTTTTCAAAAAACTGTATGTTGTTGTTATGGTTGCACGCTATGAATGTTTTTAATTAATTAATTAATTGCTGATTGTCAATAAAAAAATAGTAAGAAAGTGTTATTATTTTTAAAAACCTAGAACATGCTGTTTTAGAAATCCTTGGATATTCAAAGACAGGGGAGAGCTAGCAATAGACAAGTGACAACTTTGCCGGAATGAGATATCAAACAGTGCAGTCGGGTAAATGTTATGTGAGTTAATATAATGTTAGCGAAAAAAAAATTTCACTTTTTAGATAGCGTTTATAAATTAACTAGATTTGGTTTAAGGCACACACACCCACATATTAGTTTTTTCATTTATAAATTGTAATTGTTATGACGTTAGATTGCTACCCAAAGAGAAAGTAAAAGGATTTAATTATTTTAGAAACAATTGTTTTATTCTGAATGTTTCAACTTATCCATAATGTTCGAGACTGAGCTTCTAAGCTAAATAAACTTGTATTTATAGGATAAGAAAGATGGTATTTGAGTGTAGACGTTAAAATACAACCATAACAGTTTTTATTATTTATTCACACAAATAAAAGTTTTACAAATATAGCTCACACCATGAAAAGTAAACTTGGTATACAAATAAAATTTTTATAATATTTTTTTACAAATATAGCTCACACCATGAGAAAATAATACTTGGAATATTTATTTAAACAAATAAAAGTTTTATAATATTTTTTACAGATATAGCTCACACCATGAAATGGTAATATACACTTGGCCATTTACACAAAACAAATTAGCTACTTAAACAACAAATAACTTTAATGTTCGCAAATATATCTTGATGAAATAATATATAACTTTTTTAAAAAATTCATAAGTAATACATCTATGAGGACCTTTTATTTATTTTAAATATAATTTAATGCTCGCAAATAAATTTTGAAGAAATAATATATAACTTTTACATTAATTCATAAGTAATATTAAATTATGAGGAAATTGAATTTATTTTAAACATCATTTAATGTTATCAAATATATTTTGATAAAATAATATATAACTTTTACATAAATTAATAGGTTGTTACGCTTTAAATATCTATGTAAAAATAATGGAGCATCAGCTTGCGCATTACGGCGTCTACATCAAAATCATCGGTTGGAGTGTTGTTTGAATTTAAAATTGGTGAAGAGGATGCTATTGTTATTATCGGTATATTATTGTCTATTGAGGATCTTGGAATCCTAGCTTTGTTAGGCCGCATTGCGAGCCTCCTGTCATTACGCCCGGTTCGAACCCCCGAAGGCCGCGCGTGTGAAATGGGTGAGGTAATCTGGAAACCTGAAGTACCTGGAGACCGCAGGTCTTGGAACGTGTGTGGCAGTGCATCCTGGGGTGCCTGTTGGTCCTACGTGTCCTAGAGGGAACCCGGGCTCTGACCCCCGGGGACTATATGTCCGGGATTGGGACGGAGAGCCGCACGCGCTCAGGAGCCACGGGGATAGGAGGCATTTGCTCCCTTTAAGGACGTCGGTGGACAACGTCAGCCAGATAGGCGACCATAGCCTCTACAAGGTTATTCGCCAACCTCAGACTTTCCGGTGGACAACGTCAGCCAGATAGGCGACCATAGCCTCTACAAGGTTATTCGCCAACCTCAAACTTTCCCTGGTCCGCACGATTTCAGCCGTCTGCTCTACGACCGTCAGTCAGTCAGCGCTCCGCCAGGTCTCATCTAAGCAATTAAGCTATATTTTATTAAAGTGTTTATTAAAGAGTGTAAGTTAATCCAAATGTGCATTAACACACAGTTGCACAATGCTGTTACACCCACTTTACTACCTCTTAGCTACGGCCACACTAGACTAAAAGAAAAGTGGGTGAAATCTAAATAAATCATAAAAAAGGTAAAACATTAGCAAGAATTAAATAACAATATGAATGGTTTGATCAAGAAAACAACAATTGAAACAATAATTTACATGGCCTCATAGTTCTATCAGAGGTATGTTGAAAATCAAATAAATAATAATATATCATTAGTAAATTGCAGTTCGATTATGGGAATGTTTCGAAACATGAAACATATCCTTAAGTCAACCGGGTCAGTCTGGAAGAGACAACTACTTGGCCAAGCTACAATAAGTTCAGATTCACAAAAGTGAATAAAGACAGAACAACCTTAAACGTTGAAAATTAGAACAAATTATTACTCAATAAATATCGAGCCAGATATTTATACGACTACAAAAAAAGGGCTTAATGGGCATCTTTTAAATTGTTACAAAAGCGTCTGATTCACTACAGTGAATACAAACTGAATAATTTAAAAAATAAATTATTAATTTAATAATTTTATTACCCCACAAATATTTAAAAGAACACAAGAGTTTGGCTTACAGACCTCAAGTCAAACTCCCGCGGGACTATTTAATGTCAACACGACTAAAGACGTTAACAAGATCCCTACTTGTTAATAATAAATAATAAAATATACATAAGAAAGCCTAGTTATACCACCAGTAACTTCTATTAAATGATTTGGAAAATATTATAGTCTAAATTAATCAATAAGAAAAATTTTACGTTACTTGAACATATAATTCAAATAATAATCAAATAAGGAAACATTTTCAAAAAGGGAGTTTACATTTACTAGTAACTACAATATTCAGACTATTTAAATTAAATACTCCTAGCAAAAATTAATTAATAAAAGTGGCAATCTAAAATATTCAAGTGACATAACAGACACTAGCGCCCAAGTGGCGCCAGAAAACAATTGGTGTCCCATATCAAAACTTACGTTTTAAATAAAAAACTTTTAGTTATTATATTACGATGCTTATTCCGGCTTATTCCAAATACTACTTTAATTTAGAATTCAAATTTGAACAAGCCATAGTTTAAGTCTTTAAAATAACATCGATGAATATATATAAAGAAAATACGTTATCATCCTGTAAATGTTCAAGTCCAGGACAGGACTACTCCTGGTGGTGTCGAATATAATAGTCGACTTTATCTTCAGATTTGCCATGTTAGATAGGGACTAGCCGCTTGGTAGGGGAGGTAGGATGATTCCAAACTAGTCGCTGACGTCACATCGGCCATTATGATGTTTGCAGAGAAGCACGTAGCCCATCGATCAAGCTTGTGCACTCGCTACGCTGAATAGATCACGTACTCCATGCCTTTGTTGATGAGGGCACACTTGACCAGTACACCTGTGACGTACACATATCACGCGATGTCTTGGCAGTTGAGAGTGTTTCGTCCATCAGAGGGCATGATAGTCGCAGTTCAGTTCTCGAGTGTATTTTTCGTCTGCCCCATTAGAGTAACTTCGACCAGCTCACTCGGAACATCAGTTGCTGGCTCACCAAGGCTTGTTCGTCCCACTTTTCAATCTAGGACGCAACGTGTATAATAGAGTCTTGAAGGTTGTTCTAGCCAGAAGATACAAAGACTAAGTACATGGACAGTTTGTGATTGCAAGGAATTTATTCTTTTTTATATTGTTTAACATTGTTCTTGATATAGACTGAAATTACCTTGAACAACAATAGAAAAGGTTACTATTGCATGAAGTTTATTAATATTGTAGTTTCATACGGAGTGGGTAGTATGAAACTTGTAAGGGAAAGCCTATGCGTGTAGATTAACATGGGGGTAGTATAATGTAACATTATCAAATGTTACAATTCTAAGAGTAAAACCTAGATTCCCTCAAAGATTGTGAACCCGAAAATGTATTGTGCAATATTTCGATATAGCTCGCTATTAACAGTGTTCATAGGTTTGTAGCATTTCCTTGCTACAAGTCACGAGTAAAAAAGGACAATTCAATATATACATCGTCAACACTCCCCCTATATCACCGTCTCGGACTAACGAAACTACACGTCCAGTCACGTAACCACCAAGTCAACAACTGCCGGCCCCGAATAGAGAGTCAAACTTCGCCCGCTAGAGGCCGCCGCCTTGCTCAACGCCAACCAGCCTGTTCAACGACCAATAAGATACGTCCAGTGCCGTCCAGTGTTCTTCTCGAAGAAAAAAGAATGTTCTCGTTGCCATGCACCCCCCCTTTTGCGTGTTGACCTTGTGATCCTCCACCCTGTGATCCGTGTTACGTGTTCGACGAATTTGCGTACCATATAAAAGATCGTTTGTAATAGATAGACTTTACTCTTGGACACGGCTTGGAATTGGGAAGGTGAAGCTAAGGCTTCTTAAACATTTATAATGTAAGAGATAAATTTATCGTTTGGCTTAATTAATATTTTTATTTATAATTTTTTTCTAAATTCCTTTCTGGCACTTTAACTGATAATATTAATATCATCCTGGGTTCTTTAAAAAATTGAACTTTTGAGGACTACTTGTGTAGTGAAGGAAACTTCACGTTTAAGTTATTTAGAATTGTTAATATAATCATTGACACTAAATATTTAATGTGGTACTCTTTTGTTTTGGGGAAATACTTTAAGAGCATTATCTTAATAATATTTAACGTCAAGCTATGTCTTGGGTTAGGTGTTGTCTGACATTGGCATTGTAAGTAGTAGGGAGCTGCATAACTATCGGCCATATGTAAAGGAAAATCTTTAACTAATTTTATATTTGCCATAAAGATTGAAATTAATTATTTGTTTATTATCTATATAGTAATTGTAGATAAGAGTAGGAATGCAGTGTTCCGTGACCATTTTGGACTTTGTTGCTTGTTTTGGAAAAGTCGGGTTAAACTTTTGAATTGTTTATAAAAAATATGGGAATTATAATTAATGATAACTCAAAAATTAGAGCAATGAGAGGGTAATTATGTAATGGGATGTTTATGGCCCCTGATATCAATTAACTTCTAGTGTAAGTAAAAAAAGAAATATACACTTTGTATAATGTTATTTTTTGTTTCAATTGGTTATATATAATGCTAATCGCTTATCCGATGTATTGGAAAGATCGTAAAGTAATACATTTATCGGGTTTTCAAACTGTAAACGCAGATCACCATTGTTTATTAATGCATTGAGTAACATTCTCGATGGTTCCTACATTTTATATATGTTGTTACTAGTTGATATAAATTTGAATAAAACGCTATTATGGATTTGCAATCTTTTAATGTTATTTTTTAATCACGTTATCCCTGGGTATAATTAATTACACTTATTTTGCATATCTTCATTAAATATATTATTTGTTCTTAAGGTTTTTGGAGGTAGACCGTGGTTCTTCTTCCCACAATTAGGGATGAGTCGCGTGCTCTGGAGACATATGACGTCCCAGAATTATCCTAAGCAAATTACTCACACTGCTCACTCCTATTATTCTTGTTTGAGTTTTGCCGCTTATCCTTTTAACTTATTTTTGGTATTTGTACCCCTCCTTTTTGAGTAACGGGTTACAGGTTCTAGTACAATAGAGTAAGTATTGGTGTATATTATTTATTTATGATCTCTGGTGTAGTGTTTCTACAGCAATATAGAGACATATTATCTCGTTTCACAAATCTGACGGTTTTTTTACTAAATGTTTATTTTAATATATAATAGGGAGAGACAAGTCTTTGCAGCACACCATATAACTTATTTGTTTATTTAAATAATTGTGGATATATAAATAACTTATTAGCCTACTTAATCGTTAACTATTGAGAAAGGCTCTAGCTGAAGTAATCATCACTAAAAGCATAAATAATAGATTTGGCTATTTGATTCTTAAACTACCTATATGTTTTCACATTTAAACCCTGCGCAAATGATGGTACATTACTACAACCACTAATTTTTACTATTAGGTCTCTCATTCGGGCAAATATATCTAGACGATGTTGGAGGGTTCGATTCACCCTGTTCAGGTGTCAATGAAGCGCAAATGCGGGTACACATAATGACTGAATGTAATGATTTCAAGGTATATTTATAGTAGCTTCAATGGGGTGTGCCACATGTAAGAGTGTCGGCTTCTTATTGGTCAATAATATTGTTTCCACATCGGTGCTTGCCCGATCCATGTAAAGCGGTATGTATTTACCACTATTCGTCAATCTTGCTAACGCTCCCGACGAGCACGGACGTGTTGGACCCTTTGCTGGCTATGGGGTCCGATATGCCGTGAAGGACCGCTGTCCACCCCTCCGTGGCCGTGATTATTTTTCCAATCATGCAAATGTGGGTACACATCTTACCCTGTGACGTGAGGAGGTAGTAGGGGTTCAAACTGCTACAAGTGTTGATAGACTGACAAATGCTAATTACTTTTATTAATACAAACCCTATATTGCGCATGATAATTATTTGTGTTCGCGCGAAAGGTCCTGAGTTCGATTCCTGTATCCAGGTGTCAATTATATCTAGCTGGAGTAATCATCACTAAAAGCATAAATAATAGCTTTGGCTATTTGAAATTACCTATATGATTTAATTTACATCTTTGTCGCTCTAGCGAGGGAACTTGATATTTTAAAACCAAAATATAGTCTTTCAACGTGTTTAACATAATACATAATAATACATAATAATTAATCGTAGAAATTATATTATTGCTTCCAGCCGGTTATTAACAAGAGAGAGACAGAACTCTATATTGCGCGTGATAATTATTTGTTATTGAGCCAAAGGTCCCAGGTTCAATTCCTGTGTCCAGGTGTCAATGATATCTAGATGGTGTAATCCTCACTAAAAGGATAAATAATATCTTTTGCTATTTGTTTGTTAAATTACCTGTATGTTTTAATTTACATCTTGGTAGGTAGACAACTTTTCACATTTTACCCAGCGCAAATGATGGTACAACTACTAATTTTATTATTCGGGCAAAGATATCAAGGTTCGAATCCATGTTACCATAAATGGTGAACGCTGAAACACAGCAAGGTGTTTTAATAGGGATTGTTTCCGAAAAATCTATGCTGGAGGGTACGATTCCCATGTTCAAGTGTCAATGATATCTAACTGGAGTAATCATCACTAAAACCATAAATAATAGCTTTGGGTATTTGATTCTTAAACTACCTATATATTTTCACAATTAAACCCTGCGCAAATGATGGTACATCCCTGTACAACCACTAATTTTATTATTTGGGCAAAGATATCAAGGTTCGAATCCATGTTACTGCACATGGCGAAAGCTTAATCACATCAAGGTTCTTTAAAATAAGTATTATTTCCGATAAATCGGGCCCCTGATTGGGCATTAGAAAGCACTTCTAAACCTGCGGCCTTCAGAAGGCCACGAACTATGCGTTAAATGGCCTTGGGGTGGAGGGGCGGGTTAATGATACGCTAAGGGTTGTTGTGACATCAAACTTTTCCATCATGAGGGTTCTGACCCCCGATGAACTCGAGAGGAGGGGTATCACGAAGTGAGGGGAAAAGAAAGGGAATCTTACGGCTGCGAACAGCTGCCAGCTGGTCAGTGGTCATACTCTACGCTAAGCGGCCGTCGGGAGAGGTTCCTGCTGGGTGTTCCCTCCCTAGTCAGTGATGCGGAGGGAGGAGCACCCGAAGCCGTGGACTGCATGCCAATAAATAAAATAAACTCCCACAAATAAACTCCAACGCCCGTACCAATCCTACCTAGACATAAAAAACCTAATAAGTACACAAAAAACAAACGAGACAGGAACAAACAAGTTTGGATAAGAATAAACCGCTGAAAGAGGGTCTGTGGGAGGGGGAGTGGGGAAAGCCAGCCAGATTTCAGCCAATCACAGCGCTGTCACACACGATTGCGACACAATCATCACAATACACACTCTATCATGATCGGGGGCAAAGTTCAAAGGTCAAATTGTACCAGGTGGGCCATCTAGGTAGTTGTATAACTTTCATTATAATTATGTTAAAAGGAAATATGTACAAAATGCAAAGCTCTTATTAACAGACACAGACTCCCTCTGCTACGAACTTAAAATAGAAAATGTGTATGTGGATAATATAGACCGATTCGACACTTCAGACTATCCTAAAACACATTTTTTACTCAGTGCGTGCAATAAAAAGGCTCTGGGTAAAATTAAGGATGAGATGAATGGAGAGTGTATTCGAGAGTTTGTGGGACTTCGACCGAAGCTTTACTCCATTCAAAAGGAGAGTCTTGAGGAGAAAAAAGTAGGTAAAGGTGTGTCAAAAACAACTCTTAAAAAGAAAATTAAACATGCCCATTATAAAAAATGTTTAAAGTAGGGGATCTTATACTACGCCAATACGTCTATGATAAGAAGTGAGAAACATCAATTGTACAGTATCTCCTTGAATAAACTTGCACTTTCCCCCGGAGATGACAAACGCTATATTTTAGATAATGGATGTGATACTCTTGCATACGGTCACTACAAAATAAGACAAATGTGTTCACCAATGGAGACATAAAAAAATCACCCTTTATGTTTTGTATGTATGTATATTGAAAAGAGTTCGTGTATTAACCGTTGTAATAAAGGTTTTATTACGTAAAACTCTCGAGTGCTTGTGAATATCATAGCCTGATTTCATCAGGTGAAACAGCACGGCTTTATCAAAATTAAATAGTTTAGTCAACATTAGAATAAGACAAATGTGTTCACCAATGGAGACGTAAAAACATTCACCCTTTATGTTTTGTATGTAAGTATATTGAAAAGGAAGTTTGTGAATTAACCTTTGTTATAAAGATTTTATTACGTAAAAAGCTTGAGTGCTTGTGAATATCATAGCCTGATTTCATCAGGCGAAACAGCACGGCTTTATCAAAATTAAATAGTTTAGTCAACATTAGCAATAGGTGGGAGATGACGTTACTCGCTTTCTCGCAGTGCCTCCTGGGAAACGTTTTAATAAACGGCTAAACGAGTAACACCCAATACGACGTAATATTATAGTAAAATGATAGTGAATTTATAAAAGTTTAATCAAATTAATGGTGTAACTAATTTATAAACACCTGGTTTGCCTCCCCTCTTCACCTCCACCTCCACCCCCACCCCCAAATATTTTTTCCTGATCCGCCACTAATCAATGCTTTTCTTATGAGAAAGTTGACCCACCTGTTCTATGGGAAGGATCAATGTGGGAGAAAGTGACCCAACTCCACAATGAGAAGGATCAAAGCTAAAACCCCCCAAAATAATATTCCCCGATCCACCACTGATCAATGCTATTATTATGAGAAAAGTGACCCACCTGTTCTACGAGAAAGATCAATGTGGGAGAAAGTCACCCAAACCCACAACGAAGAGGATTAATGTTAAAGCCCCCCAAAATTATATTCCCCAATCCGCCACTGATCAATACTATTCTTATGGAAGAAAGTGAACCACCTCATTAAAGGAGGTGGATCAACGTTAACCTTATGGGAGAAAGTGATCCACCTCAGTCAATAAGGTGGTTCAATGTTTACCTTATGGAAGGAAGTGATCAACCTCATTCAATGAGGTGGATCAATGTTAACCTTATGGGAGAAAGTGGGCTGAAACTGTCATTTTAACCACTACTCATAGTCATTTGTTATGTCAAACATTCCCAAGATACCCATTTGGAACCAATTCCTTAAAGCAATTTGTAAAATATTTTGAGGTTTTGAAAAAGTATCCATCAGTAAGCTACCCTTAAATGAGTTTTTACCCGAAAACAAGTATACCTTGTTATTTGTCAAGTCAAACACTCCCAAGAAACCCATTTGGAACCAAATAGAGCAATTTGTAAAATATTTCAAGTTTTTGAAAAATCAGTCATCTGTAAGATACCCTTTAACGAATTTTTGCCCAAAATCCAATTATATAGTGCTATTTTCCATGTCAAACAATTCTAATATATGCATTTTAAACAAAATGGTTTGAGCTATTTTCTAAAAATTTGGAGTTCAAAACAATTACTTATCAGTTAACTACCCTTAATTGAAGGGCTAGGTGGGAAAAAACTTTTGTGGTATAGCCCTATAATATATAAATATCAAGTTTGAACAAAATCCATCCAAACGTTTTGAATCCGTGGCTAGGGACGGACAGATCTACAGACAGACAGACAGACAGACAGACAGAGAGAATGAGGACAGACATAATGGTAAAATCTACTTTTTTTGGTTCGTGTTCACATAAAGCGTTAAAGTTTGTCGTAATCTCGTGATAGATTTTTTCACGACCATGATGCTTTCTTTTTATATTAGAAATAAAAAAATTCGATAGACATTATGTGCTTGAAAATAATTTTAGAAGAGAATACTTTACGTTTTAGGTATCTAATAAGTGATACGTAATAACATTATTTTAAAATGTCACGCCTCCCTAGGGGCGTAGCCAGAGAGGGCAGGTTTATTTTTAGGATTCTAGCCCCCATCTCCAAGGAAGTGATCCACCTCATTCAATGAGGTGGATCAATGTTAACCTTATGGGAGAAAGTGGGCTGAAACTGTCATTTTAACCACTACTCGCGTCACAGAAAAAAAGTATTTGTCTGCGATTATTAAACCATTGGCTTCTTCAATTTTTTCCATTGTATCAATGGAACTGACATTAATATGCTCCAACCTTTCGTGCCACATCGTCAAGGAGTTCACTTTGGCGACACTAAACTCTGCACACATTTACCTCAAAAAACATTCGTAACAGTCATCCATGACGTACCCCTTTCACTGACAAGGCTCCATTGCTTTCTCTGACCTCACAGTGATCACAATAATTATGGAACGAAAATTTTTTGTCATTGATTGGTCGCACTGAAAATAAATTCCGTTTCAGATCTGGTGCTAAAAGGACGCTGATCAATTTTTGGTCTACCTGTTTCCTTGCACTTCTTCACGAATATCTATCGTACCGATACCTGCTGCTGGTAAAATCATATCTCTTGCAATTCGAACTAACTTTATCTTACCAACCAATTCGAGTTCACTGAAAAATATCGTGACGGGACGTCATATGCAAGCTTACACCCGAATCTGCCAGCCACGTGAAAATCAATATCAATATTTTCCCCTAAAAATCATGTTTGTATGTTCTAAAGGCACTTCCTATGAAAAATTGACTGTAAATTAAGACTGTAATTAAGACCTTGCATGTAGAGAATTTTTTAAGTGAACAACTGGAGAAATCCACTATGCTCCTCAAAATGGATATTTGGGCCAATTTAATATCAAATACAAATCAAGGAGTTTTTTAAAAATAAAAATAAAGTAAATATTTTTTAATATTTGAAAAATTGGAAATGTTAACTATTTAATATAAACCACCAACAAACACGTTACAAAAAACTATATCGTAACATAAAATGTTCATTTAATATTATTTTAAACACTAGTTGTTTTCTTTAACTTTTATATCTTTATAATCACTATCACAAAATGGCCACTATTTGTAGTTGTATTCAAGTGCCAATGTGATCTTTCAGGCCTAGTGACTCTCGGACCAACATTTTCAAATCCGCTATCTCTTGACGAATAATGTCCATCTCTTGATTACCGCTCTCTTCCTGCTTTTGATCTTTCTCCGCGAAATAGCGCTGGACCAGCTGAGAAATCAGAGCGGGAAACTCTTCTTTTGTGCGATCGTCATCACATTCTTCCTATGAATAGTAATATTAATATTAATATTAATAATAATAATAATAATAATAATAATAGTAGTAGTACTAAACTAAGCACAACCAGTCACTGCCTTAGATTGATGTTTTTAAAACACAATGAAGCCAAAGGGGTCTCGGGTTCTGGGCCTCTCTCCAGCATCTACTTCAAATAATACTGTATTTAGTTTTGGTTGAAATGAACCTTCGTTTCAAGATATTAAATAAAACATAAATATAAGCTGTTATTGAGCGGTCAAGTTGTACATCTAAAATGTATTTATTATAATTTGCATTGATCTGTGAGTGTATGGGAACTGCCATCACAGGGATATTCATGTAAAGTAAAAGGGGTTAAAGATCTCCAAAAAAAAAGTGTTGAGATTTATGCATATTAGCACACATTACAAAACTTGTAAACTTATATACACCAATACATTGATGTAGTATTCGTTCCATGCAAGGCAAGTGCTCGTCTTAGTCATACACACGTCCAAGGAATTGTGTGTCGGCAATGTATGGCTATTTTAGTGGCCTGCCACGTCACAAATCAAACAACACGGATTTGTTCATTAAAGATTTTATACAAATTGTTGGAGGTTTGAATGATAATACTGATATCGTACTACCACTTCAGCATATCCACTTCAGAATAAGTGCACCTGCATATGATATAATAAAAACAGTGATAGATCATGTGTGGAAAACCACTCCTCATACACCTGGCCGAGATTCAAACCTCAACTTCCTCGTCACTTGCAATATGATCTATTGCGGACTTGACACTTTAGACCGCTTGACCACTGGTGTGGGTCCTATACATCCAAAGTGTTTGATTGGCTGCACCATTATTATACACACCTGTCACAATAATGTACGTCTGTTTTATTAAAACACTATAGTAAGCAAGAAAGCTTATAAGAATCATACATTTAAACACCAATAATATTTGTATTTATGATCGTTTTAATAGCAAGATTTATAGCATTTATTCTAGTATTTCCAAGGCACTAATCTCGTAGTAGACTAGACTGCCGATGACGGGAAAATGAGGATCGAATCCTGTCGGAACTACTGTGGGTAGTTTTTCCAAACTGGTTTTCTACTCTCCCTCTATGCAAATGTGGGTAAACTTTCTCTCAATATATTTTCCACTCTCCCTCCACGTAAATGCGGGTTCACTTCCTCTAAATTCAACCCTCCCAATTCCTAATCCATTAGCGTATTTAGTACATAATTTTATAACCCGAACGGGTAGTAAGATGCGGTGCAAAAGACCAAGCTGTAAAGATAGTTGCCACATCTATATATTTCCCGTGGCACATCTACCTATTTCCTGTGCCATGTTTATCTCTTACCTATGACACATCCATCCAGTGCCACATATATCTCTTACCTGTGCCACATTAATTGGATGGGGTAGGTCAGCGATAGGCGTGGCAAGAAGAGAGGTGAGGTTTATTTTAACCTTTTTTTTAAATTAACTTGTTTGACTAGCAGGAAATAATGGTGAAAAATAATGTATCACTAATTACAACTGCTAATTACATTATAATTTTAAATGAAGGACCTACTCTGGCAGGTAGAAAAGTTACTAGATTTACTTTAACTTATCCATACGTTAATTTAATATATTTGCTAAAAATAAATGATACTTTTGATGGATATTCTAAGTACCAAGAATATAAACTTGACAATATTTTAAAATGTTGAACATGTTCAAAAAGGCTTTTCCCATGAAAATGTGAGTGTAGTGTAGTTTGTGTCTCTCAGAGAAGAGCATACCATATAGCAACAGAACGTGGGAGACCATCCAGACTTCTTGTTGGCGCTGGGAGCGAACAGGTACCGGAGCCACTGGATCATAGAGGACACTCCAGTGTACGTAGGGATCAGGTTGAATGGAGGGGGGAGCGTAGTCTGAGACATGTAGCTCATGTATACCTGTAGGAGATACTGATATATTACATCAGGTGGGGTAGTTAGGCATGCAGCTCGTTAATGTTTATAAGAGATATTACTGACTTACTCTATGGCATTAGGAACTCTGAAGTTCACTGACGGACTTAAAACAGAATGCCACATATCCCTATCTTGAGCTAGTTCTATCCAGTCCACCTCATTACACTCTATCTCTTTCAGGTTCATTTAATGTTATCCTCCCATCTGTGTGTAGTTCTCTTTAATGGTCTCTTCCCATTGGGTTTACCAGTCAATACCTTTAATAAGGGTCTATATTATTCCATTTGCTCTGCATGCTGTGCCCACTCTAATCTGCGAGACTTGATTATTATAACAATGTCTTGTAATAAGTACACAGTATTTAATTCATCATGATAAAACCTCCTCACCTATCCAGAAGCCTCATAACTTCTTGTATCAAATATCTTCTTAGGCCACCTTGTTTTTGAAAACCCTAAATTTTTTTCAACATGCAAAGTAAAAGAACGTGTTCCAAAACCATAGAGAATAATCAGCAAATCATTTTTTGTTGCATATTTTGAGTTTTACATCTCTTGACAGTAAGTAAGATGTCAACAACTTACTGAGATATTTATATTAGTTTGATTGTTAATCAACATTCTCTGAGCCAGTTATACTAGTTTTATTTATAGTCAACAATGTCTGATACGTGTATATTAGTTTAAGTGATAACACTAGTCTGCACGATATCAGATGATTGAAAACTAATATGTGTTTTTGGCTCACTTTTTGATGCTGATTCCAAAACTGTTCTTAATTTTCTTCTATCACGTACAGTTTTTTCACAATGGACCAAAGTTGACTTCCAACATTTATCGCTGAGAACATTATATGTGCCAGTAGGTAATGCGTATTGTTTGACGGAAATTTCGCAACATAGACCTGTAAGCCTTTAGGTTGCCACAACTGCTGCTGCTAGGTGTCCTTGTCTGACCTTGGAAGTGTTGTGACTCTCAGACGCTTGCATTTCCAGATATGTTCTCATTGTATTTCGTTTTGTGTTTGCATTTCCAACGATGTTATCTGTTTATTTCCCTATTGTGATTGCAGTTATTGTTGTCTTACAATGTCTACACGGAAGTGTGTGACCAATTCAATTTTTTTTTTTTTACATTTGTGCTTAAACAAAGAACGGACATAACAGACTTTGCAAAGAAAGCTTACTATGCTTATTTTAAGTGAAGCTTGGTGACCAGGATAAGGCATGGGCGATGGACAGTTTGCCACTATTATGTTGAGAGGTTAAGGTTATGGGCATAAGTTAAGAAGACGTGCATGTCGTTTGCAATTCCTATGGTGTGGAGGGAGCCTAAATACCACCTTAATGACTGTTACTTCTGTTTGGTTAATGTTCAGGGGTGCAATTCAAAAAATAAGAAGCAAATTGTGTATCCAAGCATTCCTTCAGCCATTAGGCCAGTTCCAGATGGAGAAGACCTGCCTGCCCCTCTTTCTCCAGCTGTTTTAGAGAACATGGCAGAAGATGATGTTGAAAGTGAACGTGATGTAATCTCTGAAGCCAATAATGATGATGTCTACAAGCCTGAGGACGACTTTACTCCACAAAGTTTCTTGCAGATGGAACTTAATGATCTAGTACGTGATCTGAATTTTCCTAAAGAATCTGCAGAACTACTTTGCTCCCGGCTTAAAAGTAAGAATCTTCTGGTACCAGGAACACATTTTTCATGGTACAGACACAGAGGACAAGAACTAGTTCCTTTATTTTCAAAGAACGATTCCTTGTTTTACTGCAATAACACAAACGAGTTAATGAACTTCTATGGCATTGAACATGATCCTAATCAGTGTAGACTTTTTATTGGCTCATCCATGAGGAGCCTCAAAGGCGTGTTACTGCACAATGGGAACGTGTATGGGTCTATTCCTGTGGCCCATTCAGTTGAAATGAAAGAGACATTCGAGAACATGAAGGTACTGTTAACAAGTATCAAGTATGCGAAACACAAATGGCTAATCTGTGGTAACTTCAAAGTTATAGGAATTCTATTAGGACAACAAGCTGGGTACATGAAACTGCCTTGCTTTCTATGTTAATGGGACCATCGGGCAAAGCAAAGGCATTGGAGTGTAAGAGTTTGGCCAGAGCGGAGGAATTATGTGCCTGGAACTAAAAACATCTTGCATGAACCGCTTGTAGACCCCCAAAACTCTTTCTTCCACCACTACACATCAAATTGGAATTGATGAAGCAGTTTGTAAGGGTTCTACCACAAGATGGGCCTTGTTTCAAGTACCTTTCTATGAAATTTCCCTTCATCACACAAGAAAAATTGAAAGCTGGAGTTTTTGTTGGTCCACAAATCCGCAAACTGATGAAGGACGAGGATTTTGAGAAAACGATGAATGAGAGAGAAATAGACGCATGGACCGCCTTCCAATCTGATATCGAAAACTTTCTAGGGAATAACAAAGATCCAAATTACAGGAACATTGTTAAAACAATGTTGGAAAACTTCAAGAAGTTGGCTTGAAATGGAGGATCTGCAAGGAAGTCAAAAAAAATATAAAGTTTGAAAATTTATGGAACACTGGTTACTATTTTTTGTTACAGAATAGTCACGAAAGTATTAGGATAGTTCTTTACAGTATTAGGACAGGTCCCTACAATATTTAAAAAATGTGTTTGTAAAAAAAAAGTCTTGTGTTTGAATATATTTGTGCTTAAAATAGCTAAAAATCTTGAAAACCTAACCTCTTAATTTGTGTAAAAACCTGACGTGATAGAAAAAAATGGAAGTCATTTCTAGAATCAGCATGAAAAATAGATTCAAGAACACCAACTTTTGAGAAATCATCTGAGAAAAAATTAAAAAATGCATACTAGTGTAATCAATTTGGTAATATTTATTGGGAAAGAAAAAAGAATAAATAATAATAAATAAATATGTGAAATAATGGTCGCTAAAGTTAACCCAGTTAAAAATGAACTTCATAATGAGCACGAAATTATTATGACTTCAGGACCACTGGGTAGCTCCATAGACATCGGTCTTACCTCTGGAAACATCCTTGGAATTCTGGGAGTTCATGACCAGGCAAGGTCAACACCATCTTCGACAACATTATTACCTAGCATCTAGAGTCGCTTAAATGATGATGATAGTCACCAACAATATTATCAACAATACAACAATAAAAATTACACTGTATTATCAGGTCAACAATGAATAGAATAACACAACAAAAAATATGGTATGCAATTGTAAATGCTTGTATTATTTTGCTTACTTTTAAAAATCAAAATATCCTCCCTCGAAAGTAACACTAAATTTTACATGTTTCATAAAATAAAGTAAATTTGTATAGCCTTTTGGCACTTAGAAACCGGTTGGTCACTGAAATAATTTATCCCTGCAATAGTCTTCTTTAAACATTTGAGATTGAAGTTATAATAATAATAAAATTTAATGAAATGTTTATTCCCTTATTGTTAGTCCAACAATTAATGGGTGTATTACAAATAAATAAAGGTCTGAATTTTGTTAAAATTATTATTTATTATTATTATATTAGCACCGCGTCTTACTACCCGTTCGGTTTATACGCACTTACGCTAATGTGCAATGGTAGGGTGATTGTGACATGATCCGAACCACGGTGGAGGTCTGGCATTCCTCACATTCACAAATTGTGATTAATACACATCTTGTCAGAGGTGAAGGAAGGGTTTGGTAATCAAATAAATCTCTGCCGGGACCGAGGATTGAACCCCGGACCCTCAGCACAGCAGTCTGACACCTTACCACCAGGTCACCCTTTGTTAAAATTAATATTTACGTCGAGAAAGAATGTTTTATACTTAAAACCCATGTTAATAAGTTTGAAGATGTAAGATGCAGCTGATGAAGTTAGATGTAAAAGCTGAAAATCTTGGGAGTCGTACGATTTGCCGAAAAATTGACGAGAACATATACCTGGTTATTAATTTTGTGATATAGACAAAACCTTGCCTTGGAGGTAAGATAAAATTGTCATAAATTTAAATAAACAAAATAAAACAAAGCGAATAAACTAGAACGGACTAAAATAAGAATGACGGACTGAAAATTAAAAGTTCGATAAATCAAAACGCACTAATTACACAATAGAAAATAAAATGTATCTAAAGTATTTCCATTTAGAACATGCGGTGAAAACCTCTAGTGTCCCTTTTGCCGAAGCTTTCCACATAGCTTCAAAACTTAGTTAAATGTCTTGTCGCTAGATTACACTAGCCTACGTCCACATGTCAAGATAATATAGTTATCACAATCGCCAACAATCGCTGATCTACGAAAGTGACAAGATTGTCACGCTAAAGAACAATGGCTGTATTTTCTGGAAATATTTATACGCGTTCAGGTAAATATAACTCTTTAGACTGTTGATGCATATTAGCTTTGTTTTGTAGCGTTATTTACACAATTTGAGATAAACATAGCTCCAAAGAATAAAGTATTTTGAAATTATATCATAATAAAACTCACGTGTTTGTTTAGGCACAACGCTAAATTGTCCTCGAAAGTAAATACGATGAATAGTGTATCTGAAAGACCAGTTCTTTTTTGCATCAACAATGTATTAGGTATGTTTGATATAGAGAAAGGTGGTCAACATGATCTAAGACGTATAAATTGTGTTTAGTGTGGCTCAGCGTGATATTATGTGGGTCAGCTGGATAAGCCTCTATTTTGTGTACTCACTCAAACGTCTAAATGTGAGGAGAAGTTGATTTCTTGACATCTAAAGAATGTTGTGTTGTTTGATTTTAAGATAACACACAGCTGTACCTGAGTACGTCCAAAGGTCCACTCGATGTCCACGTTATCGATGACTTTCGTGAAGGTGTTTGACATTGTGGCGATGAGCATGTTTAGGATGACGATCACAGACATCACCTCAAACACTGAACAACACCAACACCTCTTCAGATCAAACCCTTTACAATCGTGTTATTGTAAGTCGTCCAATTCTATAAACTGAACTGAATAATTAGCTGAGTGGTTCACTTATTTATTAAAATGATCAGGTACCTACATTCATGAGTCTGCATATTTACTACAGGTTAACATAATAGTATTAATAGTGAGAAATTTACTGTAATTTACTGTTATCATTTAAATTTTACTATTAATGTATGTTTTTATTTTTAATAATCTTAATTTGTTTTGTATTTAAACTTTGGTTAAGTGTAAGAAAAGACTAATATTTCCACTTTGTCAGATATATAAAGCCTATTATTATTATTACTACCCACATCATCAACATACCCTGTAAGTTCTCCCTTGATCAGGTACGTCCCTTCTCGCGCCTCTCGTAATCCAAAATTATTTTATCTTAATAAATCTTATAAGGTCAGTCCTATTTGACCTTGTATCCATAGCAAAAACTCTATATTTAAATTAAAAAGTTCAATTATATCACATTTATAAATCAAATTGAGTGTGTGATATGGCGTGATTGTTTCTCAAATCAAAACAAATAATGTCCTTATTGCAGTATCTGTCTGGATGCTATGATGTTAACTCATGTCTATCTCGCTAATCTGGTTTGCAGGTGGCAGTGAGGACATTATAAGCTCTCCCTCCACAAACATTATGGTACATGTCCTCCAATTCTTGTCAGTAAACAAGTGAAAGGCAAGTTTTGGTACACAAACGTAAAGGGAGATAAAACAATGTGATGACTTTATATGTACCTCACTGCTACCAACTTGATATAAAATATTATCTAACATAGTTATAATGAGATTGACTCCATATTCAGAGGTAGTAATGGGAGATCATCAATGTGCATTTCGACGAAATAGATCAACAACGGATCAGATTTTTACTATTCGGCAAATATTAAATATATGAAACAATACTGTACATCAACTATAAATAGATTTTTAAAAAGTACTACAATTCAGTTAAAAGAAATAAACTATATGACATTTTAGTTAAGTTATCAAGTTAATAATTGAGGTATGTTTGACTGATATACCTGGTAGGGTACGGGTCGGATCTCACTTATCAAACAATTTAGAAATACATAATGGATTGAAACAAGGAGATGCACTTTTCCAATTACTCTCTAATCTAACATTAGAGTGCCCGGTAATCCATTAGAATAATACAAGAGCAGTGGCGGCTCGTGTGTAGGCACTGCGGAACTGCAAAACCTCCTATTTCTACTAGATATCATCGATAACATTTAATATAATGAGTCCTTTTTTCTTTAATTCTTTCTTTATTTTTGTAGTACAATATATATTCCTTAAGCTTAATGTCAGCACTTCAATAGCCATCCCCCAGTTTATGAAAAAGATACAAAAATCTTTGTATGGAACTGTGCGCTTCACAGTGCCAGCGACGTGTTGTTTGACTGTTGTGCGCATGCGCACATAGGAGGGGGTGGGGAGGAAGGTGGGACTGCCAGGTAGAGAGAGCACTGTTGCTCTCGTAGTGCCGGCTCTGGCGTGATGGTGGAAGGAAGTTTTTTTTTACTCAGCGTGTGTTGTGCTTAAAAACCATGTACCATATTCTTGAATGTGATAAAGTGTAGAAGAGTGTAGAGTTAGATTATTATTCTGCTTCCAGCTATTCTATTTGAGTCATTTTTTTTTCCGGTTCATTTATTTGACAGAAAACTTTAACCATGGCCTTGTATCCCCAAGAAATAAGTTCTGTGACTGTAAGTGAACTTCAACAGCATAAGTTTTCACAGCTATCTCTCCATGAGAAAGTTACAGTTAAGAAAAGAGGTCGTTCAACACCTGATATTCTAATATCTCAGCCAGGCAAAAACAACAACAAGAAATATATCCGTAGCTTTAATTCTGAATGGTACCAATGGAAAAGTTGGCTTTGCAGCTGTGAAGTAAAAAAATGCACTGTTTTGCTTCCCGTGTTTGGAGGTGATGTACCGTGGACAAAAGATAATATTAGAAATATAAACAAAATTAAATAAAAAACTGAAAAGCATGAGAAGTCAAAGAAGCACGTTGATAATGTTGTTTCAATGTCACTTTTAGGAACCGTAAGTATTAAGGAGAAACTTAGTGAGGCATACAGACTTTCAATCAATGAGCATAATATAAAAGTTAAAAAGAACCGTGAAATTTTGTCCTAAATAGTAGATTGCATTTACTTTTGTGGAAACTTTGAAACTCCCTTACAAGGACAAGATGAAAAAGACAATTCAGTAAATCCAGGGCTATTTAGAGGATTAATAAATTTGGCATCTAAATTAGATTCCGATTTGAAGAATCACTTAGAAACCAGTGCAGTCTTCAAAGGTGTTTCTAAGACCATTCAGAATGAGATACTTGACTGCCTGCTACAAATATACCATGAGGAGATAAGGACGGAAATTAGAAAAGCTTCCTTTGTAGCTGTCATGGCTGATGACACAACAGGTGTTTCGGAACACACTCAAATAGTCCTTGTTCTACGGTACATATTGAATGAAGGAATATTTGAGCGTTTTTGGAGATTCTTAATCGCAGAAAATCAAACTGCAGATGGCATGTCAAAACGTATTTTAGAACAATTGGACATAATCCTTCAAAGAAATGGACAAAAACTGATAGCTCAGACATTTGATAGTGCAAATGTCATGAAAGGCAAAAAAGCAGGAGTTCAAGCAAAAATAAAAGCAGTTTCACAAGAAACATATGGACGTCAGCATTCCACGTCCATCCTCTACATGGTGGAATTTCAACATACGGACCATAAACAGAGTTCATGAAAATTTGCAACCTTTAAAAAACTGCCTTACTGAAATTCTGTCAACATCAAATGCAGATCAAACCATTGCAGAAACAACAGGAGTTTTAAAATACCTGAATGATGATAATTTCAAGTTTTGGTTAAAGCTTTTTCATCAGATTCTGCCTCATGTTGAAATAATTTTCAACCAAATGCAATCTCTAGAAATTAGTGTGTTTAAAGTTAATGAATATATAACAAATTTTAAAACTTCTATTTTAGAATTGAGAAACTCAAAGTACTGTGAAAATCCTTCAAAAACACTCATGGCAGAAGCTAAGGAAGTGTGTGACTATATATGTGTTGATATAATGGACAGATATTCTTCCACTAAACACTTAGTAGCTGCTAAATTGTTCAACAAGAATTGCTTCACTAGATTTAAGAATGAACATCCCACAAAAGAGATAGTACTGACCACTGAATCCTATCCCATGATTGACAAAGAAAAGATTGTAACTGAACTAAAAGTCTTCTATTGTAGGACTGATATTCATGAATATTGCAAATTAATTGAGCTGCTGAAATTTATCTAGGAAAATAATCTAGATGATGTTTTTAGTGAAATTACGAAACTGATAAAAATCCTCTTGACAATTCCCATGACTACATCAGAGGCAGAGCGCTGCTTTTCAACATTGAAAAGAATAAAAAGTTTTTTAAGAAGCACTATGAATTCGGAAAGACTAAATGCGCTTGCAGTGCTTTCAATGGAGAAAAATTTCCTCAATTGTCATCCAAAGATCAAGGAGAAAATTATTGAACTTTTTGCGCAAATTAAAACAAGAAGAATGGATTTCATTTTTAAATGAATAGATCAAGCTTGAGCTATAACAATTTAAGTTAAAGTAAGTAAAAAAGTTTTTTTTTTGTTAAGATTTTATCAAGTTCATGAATAAATTTTCTTTATATACATGTTTTTTTCCTTTTACACAATTTTAAAACAAAGGCTAAAAAATTTCTGGAGCAGCACCTCCACTAATTTTAGCTTCGAGCCGCCACTGTGCAAGAGGGTAGGGAACGGTTGACATTAAATGGTTCAATAAACCTATTAGGATACGCATATGATTTACCTTTGTTAGGCAATAACAAAAAATGTAAACATTTTACTAGAAGCTAGTGAGGAGATAGGTTTAGAAGTAAACACTAAAAAGACAAATATATGATCGTATTGATCACAGAGCGAACACAGATTGGGTACGATAATTTAGATTTTAATTCGAACAATTCATCATTTGACTGGGTTAATGAGTTTAAATATTTAGGAACAATTTTAACTAGTGATAACAATATTAGAATGGAAATTAGGAAGGTAAAACAGTCGGGAAACACATTTTATTAGTTTGTCAGTAAGTTATTGACGTCTCACTTTCTTTCAAGGAATGTTAAAATCAGAAGATACAAAACAATAATTTTTTTATCGGTTGTTCTCTATGGGTGTGAAACGTGCTCTTTTACCTTATATGACGAAAACAAATCCAAGGTGTTTAGAAAGATATTTGGTCCAAAAATGGGGTGAGGCTATTGAGGAGTGGTGGAGGTTACATAATGTTGAGTTACATACCCTGTATCCATCACAAGACATTGCTAGGATAATAAGTCTAAGAGATTACATGAAGCACGAATGGGAGATTCTTGAACCATGTTCAAACCCAATGCTCTCTTCCCAAACTCGTCATCTAAGAGTGCCTTTCATGTTGCGTTAACTTAATCGTAGATGCACGCTGATTCAACTATCCGTAGAAAGCGGTCAACACACGTGAATAGGAGAAAGTAGTTACTAAGATTCAATGTTCCCTCTTACATAAGTTCTTCCTCCCTATCCATGTATGGATATGCTAAGCTTAGGGTTCCCTTCTCGTTAACATCTCTTATCTGTATATGTAGGTACATATTATAAGTCAAAGCTTCCCTTATTCATTATATAGATTTATTGTCATGATGAGCTCAGGATTACCTTCTGGTTAATTTCTATCTACCTATCCATGTGAGGATGATGCTAAATTCAGGGACACTTTATCAATAGAGTTTTCTAGCTTCCTATCCATGTACGGATATGTTACGTGTAGGTTTCCACTATACATCTCTAAATATGTTTAATTTTCTAAGTTCAAGATGCACTTCTTCATACTTGTACACTTTATACCTATGAATACGTGAAGTCCATGGTATGATTCTTGTGCCACTAGTAGCATCATGATTGTTTTCCTTCTCTCTCTCTATGCTACTATCCAAGGTATGATTCTTGTGCCACTAGTAGCATCATGATTGTTTTCCCTCTCTCTCTCTATGCTACTATCCAAGGTATTGATTACACAACTCCCAGAGATATCATAGCAATTTACCGTTCGTGAGGTTCACAGTGGGGGGAGGGAGGTGAGTTAGATCAGTGGTTACTGCAAACGAGGAGTTAAGAAGGAGGTAAGTTAGGTTTGATGGTCAGCAAGCTGGAGGAGTCAGGGTGGTCGATGCTGTCTAAGTTTGATGAGTGTTTCTAGAAGATTCTGAATGGGGAATATTTGTGTACGATGTAAATGACCGGGAAAGGTGTGAAAGTACAAGGGGAAAACACAGAGGCTCAACAATGAAATCAATGTTGTTACTTCTATGTAAAACTATCATCCTTCTTCAAACATCTCAGGACCTCTAAATAAATGTTCCTCTTCATTGATTAACACACAGGAATAATCTTCTTATGCACTATTTTCTTCGTGTTGAAAAAACAGTTCAGCTTGTACTTAAACAGCCTCGATTTTTTATGTTTTGCGGAAAATGTATTATTATTCCACTGAGATAACGGGGTTATAGCCTTAAGCACAACTTTCATCACAAATGATGATCTTGAAAGAGAGTTTCGGATGTTTCTGAGCTTTTCCTAGATGTCCTTGCCAATGCTACCTCTGGTCCTGGTTTAACGAGTGGGACACAAACTTGGCAGTGATCCACAATAATGAAGTCCTTGTCAAAATATACTGGCATGAAATTAAATAATGGCCGACGATGCTGCAGTTGTCATTTACCCATCACCGAAGGTTTTCGTAGATGGGTTGGCGAACAATTTTTAATATTTTTGGTGTGTTCTGCTAGTCATGGAGCAAACGGAAGTTGGCCTATATTTCTTTGGATTCACACTTACACCGAAAAACAAGAGCAAAACAGAAACGTAATCACGTGACGAGCTATAAGCCAATCACAACATTTCAGTTTCATCAGCATCGTCTGTTCATCATGACTCGAAATATCTTCAGCCTTACTTTTTGTACACATGATCACCAGTCGATTGTCTGGACGAGGAGCCTGTTTAAATGGAACCTCGATGTGGTCTTGACGAGTTTAAGAAAAGCACACACGCTGCTCTTTCAAGCCTGCAATTCATTCTAGAAAATATTCACGGATCACCACTAAAATTAACACAAAAAGAGCAATGAGGTAAAAGTAGTTGCTTGCGTTAACGTAAAACTTGACACACTGATAAAAAAATTATTTATTTTAGCACTACCTAGCGGCGCAATTCAATACTAGGTCAAGTTTGCGTTCCACGTGAATACATAGCCAATCACACATAGCCTAACAATACAATATCACACAATATATTATAAATAAAAAATAGTAATCGCTTTATTTACAATAACAATGTAGTCAGTGAGTTATTGGTGTTAAAATATTGAGGTTACAATTACAAGAATATAAATGACAAATTGGGCACCAGTTGATGTTTGAGGTTTAAATATAAGTGACAGAATAAAAAAACTATTGATGTATTTATTATTTCTGTTTCAGTCTGTAATTGTACCTTATCATTTGAGAGAGTGTCACACTAACTTTGCAGGTTGCTGTCAGCATATCATAGAATCCTAAATAAATTGCTATCCTTAGGTTTAATTCTGAATTACAACATAGACATGAAACTAAAGTAGCTGACTTTTGCTACAAACAAATTCACATCCTCAATAATAAGTAAATTACTCTGAATTCAAGACAACCAAAATAACTAAGGAATGGGGCATTAGCACAAAGTCATGGGCACTTTTCCCCACATCCTTGTAACTTAGTTATACAAAGATAAGATTTAATACATATTTAATGTATGTTTTTATTTATGTGTTTCAATTATTGCTTCAGACTTTGATACTTGGGATTACGATTAACTTAAAGTTAACTTAATCTTCACGTAACTTAATGTAACGTAGAGGTTCTCCTCGTGTTTTCAAATGAAAGCCATCGTGATGCACTTAACTTAACGTGAACTAAGCGTTTATCTAACTTTAGTTGTCCAAGGGAAAACTTACATGTTACTTGAACGTTAGGTGAATTGCGCTAACGAGCCAATCAAATTGCGAGCCCCGTCAACAGGATTATCTAATACTTCATTTGTTTGTTTTTGTGGAATGTAGATCTTCACTATAGGGTAAATGCTTGGGTTTCATTTAACTGAAAAATTTGTTTTCAAACAATCCAAATCCATTGTTTTTTGTTAGAGTTGTTACGTTATGCTACGTGATTCCTTCATATACCCTCATTTCTTGACATTATGTGAACGGCATGGGAACTTTAAATTTATCGTGATCCCGGCATACGGTGTAATACAATTAATAGTAATATATGTTTTTATATATATATATATTTACTTTATTTAATTCCTTCGTTTTTCTGATACCTACACTGCACATGATATATATATATATTTATAGACCTATTACTGTATATATATATATTTTATATAATGTATAAATGTACTATAAATAGTATATATAATGAAGGCCTCCTATCACACATATATTTGTGTAGGCCATCTAACTAACTATTCGCCCAGGCTATTTGCATATTTCGCATATACAGGTGTTCGGAAACTCACAACCCAAAGTGCACATATAGCCTGTTTGAACCAAAAATAAAACAAAATCCATGTATAATTACATCCTGAAAACTATGCTAATACCATTAAATTATGTTCAAAGTTTCGGCGTATAGCACCGGGATAGCAAAGCTGTCAATCATACGTGAACAACAAGTTACATAGGAGCCAGGCACGCGGCGCTGTACATTTAATAATGGCAAGCACTTTCTGTGAATGTAGAACTGTTAGTGACTACCCTCAGAACGTATTCTCATTTCTAGATTAACTGGTGTGTTATTTACTAATAATTGTGGTATGCTCTGCTGCCGTGCTTCAAGATGTCGAGGTGTGTCGTGCCACGCACCTAGCTCCTATGCAACTTGTTGTACACGCTTGCTTGAACAAGTTTGCTATCCCGGCGCTGTACACCGGAACTTTGGAAACAATTTAACGGTATTATCCTAGTTTGCCGGATGTAAATGTATAGGGATCGTGTACTAATTTTGGTGCAATCAAGCTATAATGTGCAGTTCAAGCTATGAGTTTCCGAACACCTTGTATAAACTAATGGGTTGGATAATTGAGAGAAAATGAAACCACATGTGCGTAGAGACAAAGTGTGAAACCATTTCAAGGGAAATGTCTCACAGCACCAAGCCCCGATCTTACTGGCACCAATAAACCAGACTAGACGAAACTAACGCCTTTGTCCACGTTCCATAGATACATGTTTCTAGTCAACATTCAACACGCTCGTGTAATTTTCAGAGCGAGCGTGGGACACGTCGCATAAAGCGTGTGGCCCGCCCAAATGTTTCCCCCGCCCACCTTGATTGGTGCATTTAACGGTGGGATGAAAGGAAGCGCTAATTAAGATAGGAATCCTTGCAGTTACGATAACAAAGCACTTTTATGGCCAAAAACAAATAATATATTGCTTCAATACATTAATTTTGTGAGATATTTACACATGATAATCCCAACACTCATTTTATATTTGTCATGGACAGTACAGAATTTGGCAAGAGTTTATCTCTTAGTTTAAAAACCTTCTGTTCTGCCATTTACCCACGACTAGATAAAGGAACTGTTGGTAATACTAGAGCTAGGAAGTTAAACAAAACATTCCTACTGAATCAATATTTTGTTTACTTTGGCCAAAATTATGTTTTTGGTATTCAAACTGTAAAAATTCGCACCTTATTTGGTTTGCTTCCATTCCACTTTGAGGCACACGATGTCGAGCAATCAACATAAGAACATGCTTACAAGCAAAGGTAATGTATCCCACGGTCTCTGTAAAGTGGTGCGTGTTGATGTCGAAGCAATCAACATGATAACATACTTACAACAAAGGTAATGTATCCCACGGTCTCTGTAAAGTGGTGCGTGTTGATGTTGAGCAATCAACATAAGAACATGCTTACAAGCAAAGGTAATGTATCCCACGGTCTCTGTAAAGTGGTGCGTGTTGATGACGGTTGTTCCCTGTTTGTCGCCTGGGAGGTTCTCTATGATGACGTCAGCAGACTCTAGCGGAGACATGCAGAACAAAGCCCAGAACAGCGTCTTTAGGGTTGACTCGAAGTTAATAAATGAGTTGACTTGCTGAGTTTTTGAACCAGATGTAGCGTCTTCTTGTACCATCCCTTCGTAGTAGTGGTACAGTCGGCACAAACCTGGTGTAAAGTCATAAAACATCTTAATAAACAGCAGGTATGTCTGTACAGGTATTCAAGGGGACCGGGGTGCCGAGACGCTTCTCTCCGAGCTTAGATTACCTCTTGTGTATCTCTAGTTATATATTCCTCTATTCATTTTCGAAATGAAGATTTAAAATAAAATTAGGAACGTTTTAATGTAGAAAAGTTATTGTCTCGGAACTTGAGTGATTTTAGGATCAGGAGAACATTTAAAAAGGGATTTGACAGACTTCACAAATCTCCGACTGTTTATGAAATGATGTGTTATTTTTAAATATAGTGTATGTCACATTGTAAGTGATAGGTTTTTTCATACCGCTGCGGCAGTCAACAGTTCCTAGGAAACTCCACATTAATTAGTCCGTCTCGAGAATAACGTTCTACTCTAAAGTGCCTTGTACAGCACACGACTAGACATAAACTACTTAATTGATGGTGGGTGATCATTCCATAGTTTCTTGTGGTCAGAAAGAGTCTAACTATTGAGAGATATGCATACTTGGATCCTCTCGTTACAAATGATCTTTTGTCGGTTTTGAAGGGTCAATGGACCACTGAATAAATATTCTAGAGAGCACAAACATTATTAGACCAAAGCAAAGTAGGCCTACTTTATAAAGTTTGAAAGTTGTTATTTTACTGGACAATCCGACAACTTAGCTCAGTCTGTAACCGAGCTAAATGTCCCGGGTTTGATTCCCAGCAAGGCCAAAAAAGTATCATTGGTGAAATGTGGGTTCAGCTTTTCACATTGATAAATTAACGACTGGGGACCGACTGTTGTGTCTGTCCTAGTGTTAAGCTAGATTATAAGACATATGAAGCTACGACAGGCCTAGCCAGCCGGTAATGGGATATATATGACTTGAATAAAAAACTGGCCCGGATCATAGGCTGGAAACAGTAATGGAGGCACACAAAAAATCTGGCATGACACGGCATATGTAATATTCACTAATAGAAGTAAGGAGCTCAATTAAAAAGTTCTGAATTCAAATATGAGAAGTTTAGCCAGAAATGTCGTTGAGTCAGCGTTTTAAAACCTAATTTTTTAATATACAATGCCAAGACATTCAAAAGTTTGAATGGGTTTCAATTTTTCATGTACGTACAGCAATAGTACAAATAAAAGTATCATTTTAATTTATTTAATCTGCCACCAACAAACTAAGCATGAAGACAACACTTCTTGCGAAACTATTCAGGATTGATTGAGGATTGCAGATGATAAAAAGGGTACTAGTTTCTATTATTTGTTTTGGCCCCTGCACCCAATGATCTCCTAACTCCCTAGTTTCATCTACAAGATAGGTTGCTAAAGAGGGTGCCAGTGAAGATCATTTGGAACTCATGCTGCGTCCAATACATACAATACAAAGCAATATATTATTGAACACAGAACACATCAAGTCTCTAAAGCTATTTTTTTAAATTGTAATTTTATCGATGTATAAATATTAACATTAAATGTATTCAATATATATGTTGTTCTAATTTACTTCCCTCCCCTTTCCAAAAGTTGTATGTATTAATAAATGTTACACAACTATCGTGTTTAAAGGGCAAATGGAGGGAGAGCCAAATCTTAAAACTGTGATACTCAAGCTCTTTCAGCTCTAAACAAGTTAAAGCTCTGGTCACATTTTTAGATACATTTGTATGGTAGTTAGGACTGAACATTTAGCACAATCTAGCTGGAAGCTATTTTGTCACCCGGTCCAGTGGACGCATGAGCTAACGCACCACTCTCACAGTAGAATAGACTGCCGATGATGAGGAGACTTAGGTTCGAATCTCGGTCGGGTGTACTGAGGGTGGTTTGTTCCAAAATGGTTTTCCACTCTCCCTCCACGCAAGTGCAGGTACACTTTCTTTAAATGTAGCCTTCCTCCTCCCTAAAACAATTAGCTTAATTAGTATATAAGCGTATAACCCGAACGAGTAGTAAGACGTGGTGCTAAAAAAACTGATTTGTCTATAGTTAAAATCTTCTATTCCTGGGTTATTTGATAAAAGTTGGGAAGTATTCGGATCGAGCTACCCCCCCTCTCCCTCTCTCATCTTCCCCACACATTAGTCCTTGGTTGGTTACAATTGTAAGTGCACACTTCGTGGAATGTTAACACTGTCAACTAGATGTGATTGCGGTGACTAGCATGCCCTAACATCACCACTGAGATAAGCTAATGTTATTTGGAAAGAGAGCGTAAAGCGTGGACTTGGCTGCTATTATAAAGCGTATTAAATACCTTCATATTTAAAACGTAGCTTTTTAATCGTAGGCTTACTTACCTGCTGTGAATGATAAGATTAGGAGAAAAAATATTACAACAAATTTGGCAATATCCTTCGTCATCTTCCCCAAGGAGACCTGAAAAAACCCATTAGTTTGATTATATTTGTTAGGCACGATGGGTATTATTTTTAAGTGGGCAAAAACAAATTAATACGGATTTTTATCGAATTTTCCTAATTCATAGAGAAATTAATAAATAATTATTTAAGTTTCCTAATGTAACAACACGGCACCCGTTTAATTTATAATTTCTTAAATTGTCCATTGCCATGATATATTGCAATTTTATACAATTCTGATAATGATTTGTACTGTATCTCAGTAAATATTTAATATGGAATCCTAACAAATAAAGAGTGCTTTACCTAAAGCAACAAACACAAAAGGTTATTCTTTTGTAAAACGGCTTCAACAACATTATTTTATATTTTATTTATTTATAGCTTGTACCGAGTAGTATTTCAGATGTAAATTTACCCAAATTTCCACTTTAAACGTTTTGGTCCATTTTCTTAATATTTGATATCTTTATCAGTGAAAGTTTCCCTCATAATATGAAGTATTAAAGAAAAAATCTAGAGGAGATAAATTGGGTTCAATAGGCCCTATGTTTTACTATTGTTTTGATAAAGCAATTTGTTACATGTGATATAATAAGTATCCATAATTGAAAATAGAGAATATATATTAATAAAATGAAGAGTCTGTCTGTCGTGAGCATTGCGACATATCCATCACACGCAGAGTTCTGAAATTAACTTATTAGTAGCCCCTGTGCATGACCATGTGTGCCTAGAAGCCAGAATTTTACATCTTTGAATAGAATTTTTAAAATTTACTAAAAACTGGGTTGGAAGAACTAAAATTAAGAGTTTTTTCTGTATCTTTGAAGCAAAGAAAAACGTTTCCTGGAGTAGCCATGCAATGCATCGTGTAGGTCAACGCCGGGTGTTTCTGCTAGCTAAATATAAAACATGAAATGTCTTTCTTTTTATTTTGGCCTCCTAAATAAACATCAACATAAATAAACGATTCATACATTTTACTTCTTCGTAATTCATAGGAGAGAGGAATGTTTGTGATCATCAACAAATTTGAATTCAATATTCTAATGAATGTAGACGTTCCATGACCCCCCAGCCCTAAAAGGTGGTTTTCGCAATACCTTCTGTAATATTTGTCTTATGTATCAAGCTCAGTTAACAGATCGGACTTAACTTGATATGTAGTGTTTTCACAAGGTTATCCGTTGTGCGGCAGAATGGTGTAGAAATTGCTCAACTCATGATAGAAGCATGAAATTTGGAATGTAGTAAGGACATGTCCTAATGACACCTTTTAGCTATAGGGCCATTGCCGTTTTGCCTCTTGGAATCAATGGCAGCAATTTTTCAAAATAGCTGATCCTAATGAACATTTTAAGAGGTTATGGTCTTGAGGTTTAGGACGATGGTAAGATATATCTTTATCTGGCGAGAGGGTAGGGTAGACTGAAGAGGAACCCGTTATGAAACAAATGTCGCCGTGGGTGGGCTATCGTCTTTACCAGGATATATAGCCATGCCGTCATGAATGTAAGGTTAGGGTATTGAGTTAATGCCAAGTCTGAAACTACTCCTTGTAGATGTGCCAAGTTCAGAAGCTTTAGTTAGGTTATTTTATGTTAGGCTACGGTTAACGTTAACGTTAAATCTATTTTAGGATTAAGGCAAGGTTGAGTTATTTTGAGTCTGAATATATTCGAGAGCAAGTCATCATCAATGAATGATATTCTATCGTATAAGTATGATAAATATATTATATGTATCGATAAACTTGTAATGAAAAACACCGTAGGATGCATGGTATGACCTGTGTATATTTATTTTGATAAGTGTGAGATTATTAAATGTTTAGAAAGTGAGATATAGGCAAAAGGAGGCTATTTTCAAAGTCTGACAAAGTTGGTGAGATCTCTTTATACAGTGTGCCTCTCTGAACCTGTTTAAAGGCGTGGTGAGGACCCTTAAGAAGGTGTGGTGGGGGCTAGGAGCCTATCAATTATCTTTAAGGATGAGGTAACTATGTAGTTATAGTGATTAAGGTTGACCCTTGTAAGTGGTTATAAGCTCGGATGGTATATCTGTTCAAGAATATCGGATAGTAACGTTTAGATAGCACAAGTAAGGATCATTCGAGTTGGTTTATTAATAATTAATAAATAATTAATTGGTTAATTAATATAGGTCAATTCCATCGTTGTTTAGAAAGTGCTCATAAGGGGTTTGATTTAATTAGGAGATTATTTAATTTTTTATTCTTCTCAACCAATTCTTATACTAAGTGTGAATAATGTACTCATTAGGAGTAATAGTGTTGGATGTCTGAGAGGGGAAGGGATTATTAAGGAGGTGATCAGGAGGGTGGGGAGAAGGGGTCGGGGCCACCTTTGATAGCATCCAAGATGTAAGCGGGTCTACAACACATATAAAGGCTGGTCAATGGGTTTATCCATACGCTTTTAGCCCGTGTCAGGAATCAAACCGTAAACCCTTAACTTGGTAGGAAAACTTAATGTTCTTCCGCTATGATAGGAGTATAATCAGAACCCCTTATCTGAGAACCGTTCCAAATGAGGATGAGAAGAAGTAAATAATCTGTGAGAATTAAGGTTTGAGTGCGCAGGATCGAAGGAGGAGAGAGGTGAGGGGTAGGGGTGCTGACAGCCGTTCAAGTATGGAGCTGTTAAGGTCCACACACAGCAATAGTTGATTTGCACACCGCTAATATAATGTTAACGCGTTAGGTTTATATGTCACCAGGGTTATTATTAGTGCTAGTTAAGTCACACGCCATCACTGTAACTATTAGTGTTAGTTATGTTACGCGACACCATGGTAATTTATAGCACCACAGGTTTTACAATTTTAGATAAAATCAATTATTATATGATCGAAGAGTATCCTTTGAAGCTGAAATATTTAATATGACATAACGTTGGGCTTAGGGCGTGTAGCATCCTCTCCTGGATAAAAGAATTAAATCTGGGATGATAATACACAACACCTAACATTTTTTATATATGTAGAGAGAGTGAGCCAGAGATAGAGCATAAAAACAGAAAACCTTCTTCAACTAAGGATAAGAGGTGGTAAACTAGGGGCTTAACCTTGCCCGGGTATGGAGGTGTGGGTACGTCAAAGCAGACGTTCATTGGATTTAAGGTTTGCTAGACGTTCATTGTCTGTCAGGCTTAGAAGGGGACCGAGGAACTGCCATTTTGAGTCTGGTCATTGGCTGTATAGCTTAGGAGGGGGTAGGGATCAGCCATCGTGAATCCAACAACTTCAATCCCTTGTGGGCTGCCGGACAGTTCCGGGCAGCACCGGACAGCTTCTGGATTCAAGATTCAACGTTTATTACAAACAAGAAGTAAAATATAGTGATAAAAAATTGTGTATTTTTATAAACATAACTGGTGATAGGAGGTAGAAGGTTTCAGGTGATGAGATACAACAAGTAAAAATACTACAAGTACAAACAAAATAAGAACATGATAATATTTAAAACAATGTGTCTTGGGGGAGGAGAGGTACAAGGGACGATATGCAACAGGCATTACAAGTAAAAACACCCGCCTCGGTGGCGTAGTTGGCTAACGCGCCAGTCGTGTTGAGCTATACCACCGAGGACGGGGAGATCGAGGTTCGAATCTCGGTCGGGTGAATTGGGGGTGGTTTTTCCTAAATGGTTTTCCACTCTCCCTCCACGCAAATGCGGGTTCACTTCCTCTAAATTCAACCTTCCCCATTCCTAATCCATTAGCGTAGTTAGTACTTAGGCGTATAACCCGAACGGGTAGTAAGACGCGGTGCTAAATAAAATACAAGTAAAAAATTAATAATATTAAATATAATGTATTTCGGGGGATAGAGAGACGTCGGGAGAGGGGAGGGATTGGATCCAGGGGTCGGGGATGCGGCATAAAAATTGGAAACACGGCTTTGGAGTCATCGATATGGTAGCAGTAATGTTTATAAGGGGGAAGGTTTCCTCCATCTTGGATCCAGTCATTGGTTGTAAGGTTTTCTAGACTCTCATTGGCCGTAAGGTTTTCTAGACTTTCATTGAATGTAAGGTTTACTAGACGCTCATTGGATGTAATGTTTAGGAGGTGTCAGAGATCCACCATCATTAATAGGGTCGTTGGCTGTAAGGCTAAGGAGGGGATCCACCAATGTGAATCCACTATCTTTAATCCACCATCCTGGAGGAGGAAACTAGCCACTCATTGGCTGTAAGGTTTAGGGGGTGGATATTGATGCTCATTGGCTGTAAGGTTCAGGAAATGGAGCTTGAGGATCATTGGCCGTAAGGTTTAGAGAGTATGGTAGAGGGGTGGGGATTGACGTTATTTAGCTGTAGGGTGAAAGAGGGGGCCAACTGGATGGATCGTAGTCGTGGCAACACCACCTGGTTGGGTGTGGCATCAATCTGGCAACGTTGCCTTAAAAAATTGCGCCAGAACCTACATTTCTACCCTACTTGTACAGAATAACCAAATTGAATAGAGTGATTTTTAGATTATATAAAACGAATGTGAATTTGATCGACTTCAATCAAAATTCAAACAAATCATGAACAAAGTAAGCTATTTATAAAGAACGTCGATAAGTCCAACCTCTGAGGAGACCTCGCGAAGGTAACACCGGTGGCCGTGTCGGACATTTGTCAATATTCAAATAGAGTATGATTTCAAATAACGTGACATGTTTAATAATACAGTAGAACTTTCTTTAATTCGAAGTTCAAAGGATATATAAATAACATTTGGAATATTCAAAATTCGAATTAACCATTTTCATGAGTAAGTATCTAGGCAATTGGTACACAATATATAAATAACCTCAAAATATGCAACATATTATTACACATATTTTATATATGATGTATAAAACACACATGCACTATAAATACATACATAAAAAACAAAAATAATTCAAACAAAAAATGTAAAAATTAGCAAACACATATTGCAGACTGTAAATCATAATTGATACAAGCTGAGCCAACACATCCCCTATATTAGGCAGCCCGCTCACCACCAGCGCATAGTTCTCCACTTTCTCTTTACTCTGTGTCAATAGGCCAGCCCCAAATTTATTTGACATTGGGATGGCTTAACGACTGTTATGTTAGCTTTGAAATTAGTACAAAGGAATCGATGATCATATCAATAAACTAATCAAACATTAGCTCACTCCCTACAACGTGGGGCATGATATAATAGTTAGAATCTCGTGCCCACCCCTGTATTTATAACGTATCAGTTATGCCGCCACAACCTAATACATTTTCACGTCGTAGCAACCCTATGCGAACATCAATTGATTGATGTTAATTGATCTCTAAAACATTTTTACAAGTACTGTACTTGAGGCCTTGTTTCCAAACAACCTACATTTCTAGGGTCTGTTTTGCGTTTCTTTAAACAGACATTAGGTTAACGATAAGATCCCATGTCATGTCAGAACGTACTACAACCTCAGAGTCTGTATCTCCACTGCTGTGACATCACAAGTCAGCCAGCTCTTGTATTGAACTGCATAATTGAAATTATTTCCTACATATGATGACTTGAATCGTTCATTTAATAACATGCCTTCTCAGGGTCCCCACTTCGTGTTTCACTTACTTCTCTCTTCTTTTTTTTAGGTTCTCGAAAATAAATTACTACTTTTTAGAGACTTTTTGGAGAGTAGTAACCTATTTAGAGTAATTAAATAATGTTTTTTCATAAAATTAACTTTTGTGAAGCTATGTTAATGTTTAGAACAAGATAATTTGATCTTGATGGTTGTATTTCTGCATTTGTCAACATGATCTAATGCATAAAGTAGAAAATGAGACGTTTATCTAAATCAATGTTATTATTTCTTTACTTAGATATTTCTTTTATTCAAAGCATAAGATTTCAATAATAGAAGTTTAATGTTCCAAATTCTAGAATTTCCCAGTAGATCTTAATCTGGTTTGCAAAATACCCTGTGCTTTTCCTGTTCTCTAGATTTAACCGGAGCGTTGCAACCCTGTTTATAATTGTTGTGTGCCGTGTTCTGGACTGCAACCCTGTTTATAATTGTTGTGTGCCGTGTTCTGGACTGCAACAGTGTTCTGGACTGCAACCCTGTTTATAATTGTTGTGTACCGTGTTCAGGACTGCAACCCTGTTTATAATTGTTGTGTGCCGTGTTCTGGACTGCAACCCTGTTTATAATTGTTGTGTACCGTGTTCTGGACTGCAACCCTGTTTATAATTGTTGTGTACCGTGTTCTGGACTGCAACCCTGTTTATAATTGTTGTGTGCCGTGTTCTGGACTGCAACCCTGTTTCTAATTGTCGTGTGCCGTGTTCTGGACTGCAACCCTGTTTATAATTGTTGTGTGCCGTGTTCTGGACTGCAACCCTGTTCATAATTGTTGTGTACCGTGTTCAGGACTGCAACCCTCTTTCTAATCGTTGTGTACCGTGTTCAGGACTGCAACCCTGTTTCTAAATTATTGTGTACCGTGTTTAGTACCGCAACCCTGTTTTTATTGTTGTTTATCGTGCTCAGGACTGCAACCCTGTTTCTAATTGTTGTGTACTGAGTTCAGAATTGCAACCTTGTTTCTAATTGTTGTGTACCGTGTTCTGGACTGCAACCCTCTTTCTAATTGTTGTGTACCGTGCTCAGGACTGCAACACTTTCTAATTGTTGTGTACCGTGTTGAGGATTGCAACCTTGTTCTAATTGTTGTGTACCGTGTTCAGGATTGCAGCCTTGTTTCTAATTGTTGTTTACCATGTTCAGGACTGCAACTCTGTCTCTAATTGTTGTGTACTGTGTTCAGGTCTGCAATCCTGTTTCTAAATGCTGTGTACCGTGTTCAGCACTGCAACCCTGTTTCTATTTGTTGTGTACCGTGCTCAGGACTGCAACCCTGTTTCTAATTGGTGTGTGCCGTGTTCAGGACTGCAACCCTGTTTATAATTGTTGTGTATCGTGTTCAGGACTGCAACCCTCTTTATAATTGTTGTGTACCGTGTTCAGGACTGCAACCCTGTTTATAATTGTTGTGTACCGTGTTCAGGACTGCAACCCTGTTTATAATTGTTGTGTACCGTGCTCAGGCCTGCAACCCTGTTTCTAATTGTTGTGTACCGTGTTCAGGTCTGCAACCTTGTTTCTAATTGATTGTGTACCGTGTTCAGGACTGCAACCCTGTTTCTAATTGTGGTGTACCCTGCTCAGGCCTGCAACCCTGTTTCTAATTGTTGTGTACCGTGTTCAGGCCTGCAACCCTGTTTATAATTGTTGTGTACTGTGTTCAGGTCTGCAATCCTGTTTCTAAATGCTGTGTACCGTGTTCAGCACTGCAACCCTGTTTCTAATTATTGTGTACCGTGTTCAGGACTGCAACCCTGTTTCTAATTGTGGTGTACCCTACTCAGGACTGCAACCCTGTTTCTAATTGTTGTGTACCGTGTTCAGGACTGCAACCTTGTTTCTAATTGTTGTGTACCGTGTTCAGGACTGAATCCCTGTTTCTTAATTGTTGTGTACCGTGTTCAGGACTGCAACCATGTTTCTAATTGTTGTGTATCGTGTTCAGGACTGCAACCCTCTTTATAATTGTTGTGTACCGTGTTCTGGACTGCAACCCTGTTTATAATTGTCGTTTTCCGTGCTCAGGACTGCAACCCTGTTTATAATTGTTGTGTGCCGTGTTCAGGACTGCAACCCTGTTTATAATTGTTGTGTACCGTGCTCAGGACTGCAACCCTGTTTCTAATTGTTGTGTACCGTGCTCAGGACTGCAACCCTGTTTCTAATTGTTGTGTACCGTGTTCAGGCCTGCAACCCTGTTTCTAATTGTCGTTTTCCGTGCTCAGGACTGCAACCCTGTTTATAATTGTTGTGTACCGTGCTCAGGACTGCAATCCTGTTTCTAATTGTCGTTTTCCGTGCTCAGGACTGCAACCCTGTCTCTAATTGTTGTTTACCGTGTTCAGGACTGCCGTGCGCCTGGAAAACCGGGACAACATAGATATTTACAGAAAAACCTAAAAAATATGGGAATATTTATGAATTTGGGACTACTGCAAGTATTAAATAGTAAGCCTTAGCAATGAAGGGAAAAATGTCCTAAAAGATTAATCCACGCCTATCTGAGCGTTTTACTTTTCTAGTACCGCGTCTTACTACCTGTTCAAGTTGTACACATACACACTAATAATAATAATAATAATAATAATGTCATTTATTTATCTGGCAAAGTTAAGTCACTAGCCTTCTCTTCCATTTAACCAGGGTCGAATACAAACAACATATAATATTACATTTACTGGGAAACAAAAACATATTAACAGATGGAAATTCAAATAATTATAAAAATACTCGCACGCTCATTCATAGACTCATTTAAAGCTCAAGTAGTTTCAAGAACTCGGTTTAGCTTGTTAGACAAGATAAATTGCTTAACAGCACGCTTGAAGATAAGTTTAGTTATTAGGTGACGAGTAGAGTTATCTAGTTTGTACCAAGCCTGTGATGACAAGACAGTGAAAGAACGAGCATATGTTTGAGTTCTATCTGTAGAATGGATTCTGATCTTGTAGCACGGGTGTGTTTATCTTTAAGAAATAGGAACTGGGAGGAGAGGTATTGAGGCTGAGATGTTGATAATATTTTGTGAAGCAATACTAATAAATGTAGCCTTCACCTTTCATTTATTACTAACCAATACAGTTAATTAAAATACTTAGAAATATGGTCATGCTGTTTTAAGTTAAATATGTGTCGAACAGATGTTTTTGTATTCGTTCTGATATATTGTCTTTTAAGTCATTGTTGCAGTGTGTGGCAATAATAATCTCTGGACAAGGATAATTGGCACATATTCTGACAGGAAGTTCTTCAACCTTCTCAGCCAATGTAAGCAGGCACACATTTTCCCGCAAATCGAAGTTACATGATCTGTCCAATTAAGATCTTTATTAATAATCAGGCCAAGGTTTTTAGTAATTGTTGTCAGTTGTACTGTGGTTACTCCTAATCGTATGTCAGTCAGCAGGGAACGGTCCACATTCAGCAGTAGTCTGTTTGTTCCTATAAGAATGGCGTGAGTTTTATCAGGGTTAAATTTCAGGCCATTTTTTCAGACCAAGCATTTATTTTGCTAGGTCAATATTTATTTATTGTATGGTTGTATTTATTGAATAACAGTCAGTGAAAATATATATTTGAAGGTTGTCTGCATACATGTGATACAGTATGACATTGAAGAACTGATATCGTTCACAAATATAAAAAAAAGAAATGGCCTTAAAACTGAGCCCTGTAGAACACCAACCTCAACTGGGCGCCATGTTGAGAACGTGTTGCCTATCATAACACTTTGCTGACGACCATGTTGAGAACATGTTGCCTATTATAACACTTTTCTGGCGACCATGTTGAGAACGTGTTGCCTATTATAACACTTTGCTGCCGGCCATGTTGAGAACATGTTGCCTATCATAACACTTTGCTGACGACCATGTTGAGAACATGTTGCCTATCATAACACTTTGCTGGCGGCCATGTTGAGAACATGTTGCCTATCATAACACTTTGGTGACGACCATGTTTAGAACGTGTTGCCTATCATAACACTTTTCTGGCGACCATGTTGAGAACATGTTGCCTATCATAACACTTTGCTGACGATCATGTTGAGAACGTGTTGCCTATCATAACACTTTTTTGGCGACCATGTTGAGAACGTGTTGCCTATTATAACACTTTGCTGCCGGCCATGTTGAGAACATGTTGCCTATCATAACACTTTTCTGGCGACCATGTTGAGAACGTGTTGCCTATTATAACACTTTGCTGCCGGCCATGTTGAGAACAGTGTTGCCTATCATAACACTTTGCTGACGACCATGTTGAGAACATGTTGCCTATTATAACGCTTTTCTGGCGACCATGTTGAGAGCGTGTTGCCTATTATAACACTTTGCTGCCGGCCATGTTGAGAACATGTTGCCTATCATAACACTTTGCTGGCGACCATGCAAATATGATCTCATCCACTGTAAACTGCCTGGAGAGAAATTAAATAACACATGATATTTTGCTAATATAATATTAAAAACCACAGTATTAAAAGCTGTTGAAAAATCTAATAATATAAGGAGTATTAACTCGCACCTATCCATGGCTAGTCTAGTATCATCTGTGACATTTATCAACACAGTACATGTACTATGATGTGATCTGAATCCTGATTGATAGGCAGTTAACAAGTTGTGTTTGTTAATGTGTCGGTAAATTTGTTGATGACACTAGGAATTCTAGTGCCTTAGAAAGGGACGGAAGTATACTTATAGGTCTAAAGTCGTGTAGATGTGTAGATCTTTACAAGTCCTTTTTTAGGTACTGGCTTCGTAAGTGCAAGTTTACACAGTGCGGGATACTGTCCGGTCATAAGTGAGAAGTTGAATAAGTCAGTTATTGTTGATATAACATTTCTCAAAATTGTTTGTATTAACAATATTGAAATGTTGTCTATAGGCCTAACCTGTTCTTTAGATTTTATTCTCATTATTGATTTGTATACCTCATGATGAGTCAAATGTGCAAAGTAAAAAGTACTGTCATCATTAAAGTAATTATTATAATTATATGCATTGGGGCATAAGCGTTGTTTACAGTTTGTATTCTAGCTATATTGTTGCTTAAATCAGGAGTATTTGAGAGAGAAAGGGGAAAGTACATTTTAGCTTTCCTAACGGCCTGGGTACATTTATACTCAACATTTCTGTTGTCTGTGAGTGGCTTGATTTTAAATTCTAGTTTAAATTTCACGTATGTTTGGTCACGTTCCCTCATTTCTAATGTGTTAGGGATGAAGAAGGTTGAATTTATAGGAAGTGTACCAGCATTTACGTGGAGGGAAAATGGAAAACCATTTAGTAGAATAACACCCTCAGTACCCACGACCGGGATTTGAGCCCCGATCCCCATGTCATCGGCAGTCTAATCCAACACGAGAGCGACGACTTATACCATGCAACCACCAAGCAGGCAGAAACATATTTACATAGACATTATTCAAGGTGCCAACAGTATTAGAACATTTGAGATAAAGGGGATTTAAATTATCAGCAGAATTGTTACATTGGTAGGCTATAATACTCTGTACATTTTGTTTCAAACGCTAACCTGTAAAAGGTATCAAAACAAATTTCTAAACGTGTCCCATCAAAAGAATTGTTTTTTTTCACTTCCCATCAAAAACTTAAGTAGTTTTAATTTTAATCTAAAAAATTCGCTATCCTTTGTAGAAAAAATACTAGAAAGTTTAATTTCGTATTGTGTATATTCGTTTAGGATTACAAGATAATTAGAATAAAGTAAAACACATTCTTGGAGAATATAATAAACCCCAATATTAATTTGGGAAAATTGTGACGGCCTTCGTAGGTCATAACACTTTTATGAAAGCAAATAAAGACTGGCATATATTGTCACCAGATGTAGTTTTAGAGCATAATGACAAACATTTATAAACCAATCATTGGTAAACTATTATAGACTTCTTTTTGTGATATTACTAATATAATACTATGCACGGGTCTATTCTGGTGTTATCTGGAATGCTATGATACTACGCACGGGTCTATTCTGGTGTTATCTGGAATGCTATGGTACTATGCACGGGTCTATTCTGGTGTTATCTGGAATGCTATGGTGTCTGACTTTGATGGTTATTTCAAGGACTAACCTGCAGAGGTCCAAGGTAATAATTCAACTGACAGAGCAGCAGCAACCGTCCAAAAGCTAAGATCGTAGCCACGGCAAAGAATCCTTCAGCCATGAGTATTGAGTCCAAATGGTGCCAATACTTCCGTTCCAAATCATCGGGAATATCGCTGGTTTCCTTTTCGACTAGAGCGCTCAGCCAGAAGATAAATGTCATCAAGAACAGAAGGTGCGTGATGCTGTCGTACCTTGATTGGTCACAGAGCAATCAGATCATTTTATGACGTTTACATTTTTTCAGATTAAAAACTTTAGTGATTTGTACGATTACTTGGTTGGTTGGGGGAAGACTGATTATTATATTTTATACCAAATTGGCAAGCAGCGTGTGTTAATAACGCTTTAAAGGTGTTTCACTATAATGCTGACCTAATATGTCGACGTCCTTTGTATTGTGTGTATATATATAAGGGGAGAAGATATCAAGGCTTGTAAGCAGCAACCTGACGCTCTTTTATTCTGAAATGATTATATTCTTAATAATATTATTAGGGCGTACTAACAATAATAACATTCAACAGAGCTAGACATAATTGATATGCTATATTGTGAAATGAGTTTGATATAGTTTTAGTACCAGTATAACTTTAACACTAAAATTATATTGTAGGACCCTACTAGGCAACCATTGGTTCCACTTCTCTAAATAAAATACACCAACACAGTATTGGATCAACCTTCTACAACCTTGCATTAGCAAGTAATGCTTCTCAACCTTTGTGTACGATTTCAATTCTCAAAGAAGAATAAATAGCCATAGTCTAACAACATTATTTCTGAGAGTTCTTTTATTGAAACTGCTCTTTCCTCTACAGAATATTAATCAAGTGTGATATTTAAAATGAGAGTACAAATATTTGTTTACTTTCCTATGATCTACTAGATCGTTTGATTTCTTGGTCTTCAGCCTGTAGACTGTTGGCAGAGCTGGTTTGGTTTTACAGTACAAAGCATGCATCTTCAAAGTGAAATTCAAACTACACTATAATAATTATCAAATCACTGTCAAATATAAATATTATCAATAAAACTTTAGAAAATGGGTTAGTTTTAACTCAACGTCAGGTGGGTTTCTTTAACGGTTTTGAAAGCTGTTAAGCTATTTGAAACCACAAACAATAAACTAAATCTGTGAAATGGTGAAATGTATAAGACTAAAGTTTCTAATAAAAAGATACTTTTAACTTATTGTCACATTTTTTATTAAAATGTCAAAAATTAAGTAAGATACTGTAGTACAGTATCACTTAATATAACGTTTTAATAAATAGGCTCATTATTTTGATCTGGTTTCCTTTCAGGTATATCTTACCTTGACTGATCACAATATGTCCTATCTTTCCTTGACTGATCACAATATCTCTTATCTTACCAGCTGCATCATGGTTTAACCTGTCCCGGTAAGCTTCAAGGTGTACTGGGTACTGTGTATCCATTTGGAGAACAACCATATTTCCACAATACTTTCAGAACTTTTTAAGCGGTATAGATATCTAATTAAACTTTTTTAATCAATTTAATTTAAATTCCTCCATTATTTAATACTTGTAAAAAAAATTATATGTATTAATTACTAGCATTGAAGTATCTGTCCTAGCCCTGGAGGGTACAAAGGTTTAAAAAGGTGCAAAAAGTGTAAAAAGTGAATATAATAAAATTTGTTTTAAAAAGTATAAAATGTGTAAAAAGGGGATCTAATCAAATTTATTTTAAAAAGGTTTAAAAAGGTAGGTAAGTAAAAAGTGTGAAAAGTGTAAAAAGGATTAAAGGGTAAAAAAAAGTAAAATGAGCCCTAAGGGTATAAAGGGCAAAATAGGTACTAATTAATGTTAAACTACAGCTATAAATCTGTAAAAACGAGGTAAATGGGGGGGGGG
>CABFWO010002610.1:50358-114626 GCA_902155825.1 Timema genevievae
AGAGCTTCTAGATTGTATCAGAATGTGAAGACTGCATTCCCTTAGAGCTTCTAGATTGTCTCAGCATGTGAAGACTGCATTCCCTTAGAGCTTCTAGATTGTCTCAGCATGTGAAGCTTACATTCCCTGAGAGCTTCTAGATTGTATCAGAATGTGATCTATTAAACGTTACGTTATATAAATAAAGTAGAGCTCACCTACCTGTCAGAGGGATTAATGTAAAGTTTTGTAAATTCTTTCAAAACAAACTCTCAGGGAATGTAAGGGAAGACAAGGTGCACTTCTAACCCTCTTCGACTATCATTATGTAGATAGTGGTGACAGGTTATACTACAAGTGTTTAGACTATACATGGGGAATATTGGGGACCTTAAGATGGTCCTAATCCTCACACTGTATGAACGGGGGGGCTCAACTTCCCCCCGGTCCCAGTCCCCCTGTTCCCGAGTTCATGATTATAGTAGAAAACAAAACAAAAAAGGTAAACATGGTAAAAAGGACAAAAAGCTAGTCTAGTAAAAATAAAAAGGGTATAAATGCTAAAAGTGATTAAAAGGGTTAAAAAGTATAAAACTGAGTAAAATTGCCAAAATGTTAAATAGGATAAAGAGGGCATGTAGGGTTTAAAAGTGCAAAAAGGCTAAAAAAAAAAGGGTGTAAATGGTAAAAAATTGTAAATAGGGCAGGAGGGGTGAAAAATGTAAAATGTGTAAATGTAATCCAATGATAATTCTAGAATTCCTGCTTCCATGTACACATGTTTGTGCACAGGGGCTACTAATATTTAAATGTCAGACCTCTGTGAGCGGTAGATATCGTGCAACGCTCTTGACAGACAAACAAATTCTTCATTTTATTAATAGACTTTATAACAGGCATTTAAAGTTCTAGGTCCTAATTTAAATAAATGAGACAATATTTTTTATTTCTCATGAGGTCCGTTTTTTGACACTATTATCCTAATAAAAAAGCTGTGTCTGGGTGCCCTATATTGGGGTGGATTTGATATACATCATTGATAGCAAAAGTATCACCACATATAGGTGTTGTAAAGTAATAGGATGTTTTATCTAAACTGTAACTGCAACTGTAGTTGATGTTGCTGCCTATTTACCAGTTGTGTAGACATGTAATAAATGTCTTGACACCTTGAAGCATGCACATTCTTATTAAGTTCCATATGTGTCCCACGACAAACACCACAAGGACGACTTCCAAGCCTGCAATCACACAACCACAAGCCTCCAATAAGTTCCTAACATTCCTAGTAATTGGAACATTGGACACTTCTACACTGAATTATTCAGGTGGAATTCTTCTTAGAGGTTTAGTAGAGAGATTATTGATTGAATGGGGATGTGAATTGTGAATGAGCTTTGTGTCTTAAAAAAACAAACTGCTTAAAATAGTTTATAAGCATACTACAATCAATACTGTACAACTTTTAATAATGAGAACTCAATCATTTGTATCAAAAGCTTATATTTAAGTTAATTGTGAATAATATTTTCATACTCAAATAGGTAATAGTACAATATTATAATATCTAATTTATATTATAGGAGAAGGAAAAACCAGTTTGTGCACTGGTATTACGAAGAGATATTTAGGGGTCTGCAGACAGCCAGCTATGCTTAAGGGGTGTCAATGAAGGTATCTTTCAACAATAGTAGCTAAGGATGACGTCACGGTTTAATGATGCATATTATTCATGAACATAATGCAATTTCAGGAGAAACTATTAATAGGATAGTTTAGACTCAAATGAACATAAAATCATGTGTTTTTAGATCATTAGGTGTTAGCAATGGGCGGTGGCATAAATCACGAATATAGCCGAGGCTGGCCGATCTGTCCCACGCCCATCCAATGATTGAGTAGCCGGAGTGTTAGATTCACAACCACGCTCGGACCAGAATATGTATCCAAGTGTGGTTTTACACATCCTTCACTCGACAACAGAGAAACTGAGATCGAGCAAATACATTTTTATGTTAAAAAATTTTTTAATCATGGTAAAATGGTTTCACTGGTCTCAACTCCATTGCCTTTAGTAAAGGCTACTGATATCCTCACTACAATGGTATCCCGGTTTGAGTTGTGTTACCACCTAAGCTAGGCATTATCCATGACATTAAGTGGACTCTTTAAACTTAAAAGCAAGTACCTTTCAGCAGTAGCAGAGTTGTTTTAGGTTCATTTGAAGGACACCTGATTGGTCACTTATGTAACAAGTTGATAGTTTGATATTTCGAGATAGTTGATTATTTGATGTCGTGAGACCAACACATCAATACAACAATAATTGAGAGTTTTTTTAATCGAAGTGTTAGAAGATACCGGGAGCTTATTCTAGTAATTCATTGTTGAATGGTTTGGCATATAACTAGTGAGTAGGCACAGATGTTGATGAAATGTCACTTTTTTGTGACTCATAAGTAGGCCTATCTACATAAACTCCATTCATCATACCCTGGTTGTAGAAAGGTATATTTTATAGGTAACTTACTATTGATTTTTTGACATTTTGTAATTTTAGGTAGGGTAATAATTTCTTAGTTTGTGTCATTCGCGATTCATTTTTTTGCATTTCTGAGTCATTTTAAAGCATTTAGGCTGAAAAAGTATGTTTTTAACCGTTTGTTCAACGTGAGTAGCTGGTCAGAGAAGCCCTAAAGGGACATGGCAATTCCAGGATAGGAGGACGCATCATCAACACAATAAAATATGCAGATGATATAGTATTGCTGTCAAAAATAAAGAGGATTTGCAGGAAAATGTGCAACAGTTGGTGCAGATAAGGAGAAGATATGGCATGGATTTCAACATTGATAAGTTAAAAGTGATGGTGAGTTAAAAAATGAAGAGCTGCTGAAAATCGAAATTGTAACCCAGGAGTTGGAAAACTTTAAGCAGTTAAAATACCTGGGAAGTCTGCAGATAAAGTAAATCATGCTGGATCGGACACGACGTCATAGAAGGAACGTTTTATAGAGAGAGGAGCTTAAGAAGGAGGGGGATTCAAATATTGGATGAAGTGAAGGAATGAATACAATTCTGGGAGCTGGTGCCGAGGACCGGGCTCATTGGCGGTCTAAGTTCACTGACAAAAGGAATGTACCTGTCGTAAGACAGAACACATAATAATAATAATATATGTTTTATAAATGAATGAATATTCAAACATAAATGGTTTCAGCAAACAGTTGTCAGAATGAGAAGATAAACTTTGCATCCTAATGTATGGTTGTAAAATACATATTCTTGTTGATACAACAACTAAACCGGAAAGGGTTGCGGTGGTAGGGGACCTTCTGAAGCAGGTAATTGTAAATCAATATTATATTTAGCAGCATGCATGAGTTTAGTTCAAGGTTTCTCATTACATTATATACTTATAGCTTCCATTTAAAAATGCGTGTTTGATTTATTCGTGTGTATTAATTTCAAATCTTTGTTCATATTGTAAATAAATTTTTGAAAATTCGAAGTCATTCTTTAGAACTTTTAGGTAATTTTATAAATAAATTTATAATTTCTTGGGTCATCAGAGTCTGGGCTATGCTGATGAGATTATTGGTATTTAAGTAGTAAAAATCCAAGCGAATTGGCATCGAGCTTGCCTGATTGAGGGGGTCCTCTTTTTTGGTGCTTTTTGTCCATATTTGACTCGAGAAAAATCAAAAGAAGAAATATGAAGTAGGCGGCCATGCTGTTGATCATTTTGTTGATTGGCAGACGCCAGCGTTGAGCCAGTACAGTATTAGGTGCAAACGCACATATAACTGCGATTCCCGGCAACATGAATATCCTCGAGAGCACGGTGATACCTTTCAGAAGTTGGCCTCTCATGTACCACTCGTGCCAATCTCCGCGCCACGCCGACAGAAGGACCTATACAATTTAAATGCGGGTTAAACCAGTTGGTTCAATCACCATTGATTTGTGAACTTTGATGCATGAGTAGTGCAAGTATGTTTTAAAAACTTTTAATAGATGGTTTTTGTATAATCCTTTAATAGGTTACGTGCAATGGTTTTGGAAGTAGCAATAAACTACTTTACTTAACCAAATTAGTGAATGATTCATCTCTAAAGCTCACTACGACTCAACACAGTTTATTGAATTTCTCATCTCTGTCCAGGCAAATTGAGACAGAGGACGAGGACCTACCTTCTGTGTATTGGGATGAGCCACGAACTCCTTCTGATTGTACTGCATAGCCAACTTGAGGCGAGGGAAAACAAATGCTCCTGAAAAATCACATCCTTCTCTCTGCTTCAGAACCAGATCCACTTCACTGGAGGTGCGGCATTGGCCTGCCGCATCAGAACAAGCCTTCAATTAATAACTTTCTACGAGGTACATAATCAAGTGTATCAAACAGGTTTTCATTAGGTGCATTAAGTAGGGTTTCTTGAGGTGCACCAAGAAAACTTAAAATAATTGTAATTAGAAAAAAGTATTTCACATGAATTGAGTAATTGCTTATTTGGTCAGGTGTGCCAGTTACTTGAACATACATGCCATGTAGGCTCAAGGAACCAGCCATAGTGCAAAGGTAGCAAGACAAAGAACAACAAAAAATGAAATTACCAGGGGTATTTATTTGATCTACACTCAAATATACCAAGCCCAAGTATCAACTTTCAGTTAAATAGTGTATTCGACTATTGACGTTGAGGGAGTTAGTATTTTGCTTAATATAAATGCAAAGAGTGACATGAAGTTAACATTGGCCTGAAGGCCGTTTTATTATCAGATTATAGAATAAGACTCAAAAGGTAAATAATATAAAATTTAGTGATGGCGGACAATGCGCAATAGTAGATAATTTAGATAATACTCGTCAGTAAGCAATATATGTACTTAAGAATACAAAGCAATATTAAATGAAAGCGTTCTAAGTGCATTTAACTAAATTAGAGAATATTCATCGTTAGGAAACATTATCAGTTCAAATGTAAACCAATGTAAACAGAGTTGCTTATTGCGAACAATACGCACATTAGATTGTAAGCATAGGTACAACCTATCATCTACACATTTGGCCTAAGCTGCTCAAAAGATAACTCTTAAGGGTGTATGGCCCAAAATTAATAATATATATAAATTATATAAATATATATTAGTAGGTCCTCTTAAACTAAACTTGGATCAGTGTATTAAATATAGATTAAATGTATATTTTAAGCACAATTTTTACTCAAAGTTTGAAATTTTGGCATCTAATGCAACCATTTTTAGAAAAACCAAATGATGCAAAGATTTCATAGTTGGAATGTTAGAAGTACTTGAAGAAGTTTATTAAGAGAAATAAATATTATTTCAATGAACCTTCAATTAAGTGCATAAAAAACTGCAAAATAAATGCTATATTCAATTAATTATTTTGTATACTTAAACGTGTGTAATAAATGGGGGAAGTAAATCAATTAGTGCCGACTTTTTTTAACTTTACAATGGTACTTAATTCACATTAATATTCAATCTGAAACTCATAAAAATTGATATGAGCTCAGGAACTACATATTTTGCCCCCGGATTTTGAAAATATATCTGATGCAACCCCACAATAGCCGAAACAGAACGGCCCGGTTAGAGTAAGCAGACAGCTCATCCCTTCTCACTCCAAGTCAATAGCTGTTTGTCCTTGAAACCATAAATATGTCGCCAGCGATTTTGGCATGTTTGTAAAGCTTATCGACCTGACCCATCACCATCTCTCTTTAGGGATTGTCACCTGGCTCTCCGCCGTTTTAAAAAATATTCTGCAGTCATGTGTGGAGGTATAGTATACCACGCGGGCGTGAGCCAGTAAGTTGCTACCTTACAATCTCGACGGAGGGTACACTATATAGTCGTGTTAGTCCGTACGTGGCTCGTGCAATGGTCAGACTCGTTACCCATCCGTGACAACGATCATGAGGATGGTAACATACTACCCAATAAGGACGGTAAGCTATTACCCGATACTATCCGGTGTATCACCTGCGGACCTTCAAATTGGGGTGAAACAAACGCCATTATTAATCTAATCAAGGAACCCAACGGATTACGATTCAACTACGCATATGTTTACTACAAATCATTGTATCATCCCAAGTAACAATGATTATTACAAGTTACTCTCTCGTAGAATGAATGAGTTTTTCCCCTTACTTAGATAATGAAGAGAGTGTTCCACCACCAGAGTCAAACCCCAACTTTCTATTCATTTTTGACGATATCGTTTGGGATAGACATTATTTCAGGCTTATTTCAGCATGGATAGGCATAGGGCTATATACTGCTTTTATCTATCTCAAACATATTCTGGGATTCCTAAATAGATGCTGAGAGATAACTCTAACCTTTCATCCTCTTCTGGATGGATAGTACCAACTTGAAACAGGTCTATGTCGATCATTGGAACATTCATATGACATTTCAAAAGTTCTAGGAGATGTGTTCGTTTTTCTGGAAAAACAAGTACGATTATATCTAATGCAAAGATCCTGATAAATATTGAAAATGGTTGATACTAATGTGGTTTTGATACCTCTATCATGAGTGAATTATATGCTCATAGTTTTAGTTTAGGAATATATATAATTTCATCCATATTTAAATCAGATAATAGTCTCTACAATTATAGATCAGATACTGCAGGAATAGATGGGTGTTTAATGATAAGTTGCCAAGTAAACTACGAAGTAGGATCGAAGAAAATAATCATCGTCTAAGGATGCCACTAACAGTCTTACGTTGATAGGCTGGATGAGAAACAAAGTAAGGCACAGTTTTTAGCTCTTAAAGTTGACAAGTATATGATATAAGAGTGGATAGATTACTAGCCGGGAGATTAGAGAAAGATTTAGCAAACTATGCAGACTTTGAAAAGAGCAACAAGCAAAGGATGGAGGAGGTACGTCAATCGTATTGAGAGCATGAAGATCAGCTACGTAAAGCGAAAACAGATTTATATTCTTTTAAGTCCTAAGTTGCTAAAGTTGGAAGAGTCTTTCAACGTGTAACAGGCCTTCTACACCGAATTGAACAACCTGACCAACAGTCCACCTCCCATACGTCACCTGCAGAGAGATAACGTTACAAAGTTCTACAAGGCTGATTTCAAAGCTCCCATGTTAAAGAACAGGATTAATCATTATTCCACGTAAAATAATATAAAGTCTAGTGTTGTTGTACCATAGAATGATTCAATATAACGCTCAAGAATATGATGTGGACAGCAATTACGGTTAAAGGAACATATTTATGGATTGATATGATCAATTCTTTACTCGACGATCACAACGAAACAGTGCGCTTGAATATTAAGATGAGATCTATTTATGTTAAGGACGATAGTCATTTACATACCGTCTATCGACGTTCTAATACTATGGATCATACATAAAACAAGTTTAAAGTCAGAGATATCACTCATATTGTCAGGCATAAGGACGTTTTCGCAAAAGGTTACACAGCAAACTGGTTGATGAAACTGTCTACTATACGAAAGATCGTTGTATTGAATCCCAGAATGTTCTTGCTCGAATAAATGAATTGGAGGATTTTATTTTAAAGAGCTAAATAAAACGTTTCATCCTAGCGTTTATCTCGTAGAGAAGATCGTCAGACGTGTTGGGGATAGAGCAAATGGTTAGGGTTTGGCTCTACACACAGTTAGTGGATCGATGTTGCAGACATTGTGTAGGAGAGGGGAAACAACTTGGAGGGGAGGGCTGGCTCGAGCGTGTAAATAGAGCGCTAGACTTAGAATTTCGCCTCATTCGAGATGTTCCACTGACTAGGTTATTTGTTTAATCAGTGCGTGACATCGAGATAAGTGATGTATATCTAATGTACAGCGTCAGGGATGAACAAAGTTACACGTATATTTGAGATTCAGCCATACAATGGCTGGAAAGCTTGAGCCCAGGTCAGGCCATGGTAGATTGCAACTCCAAGTGTCCGGTCTACCCTCTGAGGAAGGGAGGAAACACAGCTGACGTCATCCAAGATTCACAGGAGCCATCTGCTGCCGAGCAATTCGATCAAGAATTATGTACAGGATTGGAAAGAGTCGAGCAAGAAGATTATAACCGGGTTAAAAGTGTAACCAAATTGACAAAAGGAGAACTATATAACGTGCGACTGTTCGGGGAAGAGGGACAAAACATTGTCAACTCGATGGAGTGGACAGAGTAAGACTGCCGGATAAATCTCAGCGGTAGCTTTCAAACGTACATCGCAGAAAGGACTGTACCATCTGGGAAGAGAATTATACCAAATGTTTAAGTGGTAAATGTGTATTTGTATATATTTTTTACAATACAAACGTTAAAAGGTGTTTACACTGCTTATTTAGACTTTCCTCTGCTCTTAAAGCGCTCATTTGATCATAAAGATATGGTTTAGTTATTAAAGCTATGATGGAGCACAGTCTTGGTGGAGGAAGGAGATGAAGGGTAAGGAGGAAAACAGAGCACGAGCAGAGATGACATGGAAGAGCAAAGTCTACTCTCTCGGAAGAAAAAAGAGCACAATATACGACATCATGATGAAGCAGAGGAGGGAGATAACGTATATTCTGTTCCAGAATTAACTGGAGAGTATCATGGCACATGCCCGTCGTGGAACTTGGGGTCCTGTGGCTCGGGAGTGAGAGAGGAAGACGTCACAGTGGGCTTCTGTGGATATTTTGGATCCTCCGGCTCGGGAGAGGGGGGAAGCCATTCTGGTTGGAGCGGTGACAGAGGGAGGATTACATGTAAAACACCTGGTTGTATACAAACCATACTCAAGTTCTATACTTCAATCATCAACATCAAGTGGCTCTTTAGTTAAATTATTTTTAATATGTACTTACTACGACACACATAGATTCTTGGGTGTGTATGTCCATTGATTTGTTTGCTGTAGAATCTGTCAGATCAGTCAAATTGTTCAAAGGATATGTCAACATGTCACATAATGATGAACTTTGGATTGTTATGTTGTGGGTTATTTTGAGTTCGTCAAAATCTTCAAGGGTTGAATAAACTGATGGTAGCCATAATCGAATGGTGTTCAAGCTGCAAAAACACATATCATGTGAGTTGATTAAAGAAAAACATGAACAAAATTATCCAAAAAAACACGAGAAAAATACAACTGAAACACCATCACTAAATAAAGAATTTAAATTTAATTACAATGCATAAATTACGAATAAAAGGGTTTTAGAACAGATTCTGTGGAAAATGTGGCCATGCGTCAATAAAAATGGTATTAACCCAATTAAACATTTGAATAGTGATTTTATTATTTCAAATGATTACATTTCACGAAGGGTTGAAACTTGTTAATTTTTACTTTTCATGTATTATTGTTTAGGTAAAGTAGTTATTTAATGTATGGAGCTGAAATTTAGTCCAGCCAGACATGCATATGAAGTGTTGAGCTCTAGTTTCTACATGTTACAAAATAGAGAGAGCTTGAGTTGCCCCACTACATTAAATATTTTCTAAAAGGTCTAATTTTACAGTAACATTACATTATGGCTACGATCACTGGCCAGGAGGATTATAACAGATAATATACCTGCAAGTAGATATGAATTAGGCCCCATCAATCTTTTTGCCTTATATTAGGTCAGGCTTGTTTAGGCTAGGTTATGTTGGACTGGGTTGAGTCAGGCTAGGTCAGATTATCTTATCATTTTGTTGTGTCTTACTACTATTTACTTTCTGTTTTTCATTCAGCTTGAGAAAACATCTACAACCATCCTAAATGGATCACCACAACAGCGGTGGCTGAGTTAGTACATCGGTACACCCTGTTTACATTTCCCAAGAAGAAACTCGTGGCCCAACTGTAATACGCCCAATTTTACAGAACAACGGTTCATGTTCGGGTATATGTGAGCACATACGGAGTATAAACATTAGGGGGAAAAAATTAGTTGGTAAATGTGGTGGGCTGATTGAACTATGTTCATTCGGAGCTTGACAATAATTACTATACTGTTTTAGTTTTGTGCTTCAACACAAAGTGTGATATATCAAAACATTTCTTGATGTTGTACTTATTGTTTATTTAAATATTACAATTTCCTTTATGAATGTATGGATACATGTGTTTAACTTATCTGACAGTCAGTACATTGTATATTTAAAAGTAACTTACCTATATAGCTTAAGAAACCTTTCGAAAACCTTGGCCTAGTTTTTAATGTGTGTTTTTATTTTGTCGTTTATTGTCATAGATGTCACTAAAAGGCGCAGCCGAGGGAGGGGGGTAAATGGGGGAGTTGACCCCCAACATCCCCGGACGTAAATAATTTCAATAAAAAAATTAAAAAAGCCAAGCTAAGATATAAAATCGAGCACTGAAGATGTGTTGAGTGACTGTAATCTACACAAGTGTGCTAGGCAGCTAATTTAGCTAATTTCAACAATTTGCCAAATGAAGACAACTTCAAATAGCTTCTAGAAGCATCTAATTTTATTACTTTTTACTGGAGAGGGTCCTCAGACTCTCCTTTAGGTTGGAGGGGAATATTCTTTAAAAATAACCTTTAAATTGCTAACTACATCCCCCACCCCTCCCCCGAAATTTAATTTTGGCTACAATATTGATTGTTTTCTCAGCCCAAGGAAGATTTCTGGGTGCGCCACTGCACTACACTGACTGATTCCGAATTAAGGATGTAGAGTCAATTATTTGTCCTCGTGTGTCCACCACAAAGCTTATAAACAAGCGGCCGAACATAAGAACGTTTGATTTTTTGTAGGGGAAGGTCGGGTAGTACCGGACACTTAAGCTAAAAGCAACATGTCATGTATAGGATCATACTTATTTAAACAAAACATTGTGAACTTAAACCTTGTATAGTGTGTCCTTAAATACATCACATAAAGTAAAAATCAGAACACTATTAGTTTTTAAATTAATTAACAAAAAAAAATTCTTATCTTAACATTGGTGGGTAGCCCCGGACAAAATCTTATTTCAGGCTTCCAAACTTAAGCCGTCTTACAATGGTCGTAGTGGTAAAACACATAATTCCTGTCGATACTGGCACACTCTTCGTACGCCCAACTTTTGCAGTCCACGCACTGAATCCAATCTTCTTCAAATGTTTCGCCACACAAAATATATTCTGTGGTTTCACTTTCTTTACCATCCCTGTTTAGAACATATATGTAGAGTTTTTTTTATCTACCGACACTGTTTTTGTTACTGGTATATTAAAATAAACAATTTTGTTATATTTTATTTTTTACCTAGTTTATTTGATATTTTGCCTTCTTTCTTTTACAGTATGCTGTATTTGAATGGAGTTGAAGTCAAATTTCACTCTTTTGAGATTTGCGTTTTCTTTCCCCAAACCTCTTCTTTGTTGCATCAGGAAAAGGTGAAATTTTATTTAGAATTGTATCTATTCGGCTCGTAGACGAGTGAGATTTTGACTTGTAGATGTTCTTGGCTTGTAGATGGCTGATGTTCTCGGCTCGTAGACGGCTGATGTTCTTGGCTCATGGACGGCTGATGTTCTTGGCTTGTAGACGGCTGATGTTCTCGGCTCGTAGACGGCTGATGTTCTTGGCTTGTAGACTGTTGATCTTCTTGGCTCGTAGACGACTGATGTTCTTGGCTCGTAGACGGCTGATGTTCTTGGCTTGTACGGCTGGTGTTCTGGACTCGTAGACGACTGATGTTCTTGGCTCGTAGACGACTGATGTTCTTGGCTCGTAGACGGCTGATGTTCTTGGCTTGTACGGCTGGTGTTCTGGACTCGTAGATGGCTGAGGTTCTTGGCTCGTAGACGACTGATGTTCTGGACTCGTAGACGGCTGATGTTCTTGGCTTGTAGATGGCTGATGTTCTCGGCTCGTAGACGGCTGATGTTCTTGGCTCATGGACGGCTGATGTTCTTGGCTTGTAGACGGCTGATGTTCTCGGCTCGTAGATGGCTGATGTTCTTGGCTTGTAGACTGTTGATGTTCTTAGCTCGTAGAAGGCTGAGGTTCTTGATTTTTATAAGGCTGGGGTTGACCACCCTTATGTGGAGGTTCCTGACACAACACTTTTTGAAATCTTCTTTTATCAGGTGTACAGGTGGCACTTCAATGTGTGTTATTTTGCCTCATACACATGGCACATAATTCCGAGTGTGTGTCTTTAAAGGGTTTTCTAAAGGTTCTGTTCAATGGTTTCATCAGCATTAAATATTCTGTAAGGAGGGAAAGAATATTTTTCATTTAATAAACCCGGTTTTTCAAAAAAAAAACAACTTGAGGTTTATTAAAGCCTATTGCTCCCATAAGGCTGGTAGATTCTGGTGACAGTAATGCCAAATTTGGGAATCGTGACATGAATCAGTTGTAAAATTATTTACTGGCACAATTATTTCCCTTATTAAATTTGCGAGTAATTTTTAGTTCCTCCGCCAACCCGTATGCTAGTTTCAAGAATTATTTTCTTGTCAAAGGCATGAAGCGGTTGTTAATCTCTCTTACATGTTGTACTAGCTGCAGTTTATATTCATAGGAAAAGGTGGTCTTGTAGCGCCCAAGTTGTGGATTAATGTCAATTTGATAGCTTGCCCTGATCAATGAGCATCTGTCGTGAAGTGTACTTTTTGGTACGCTAAATTTCAAACAGCATTTCTTAAAGTTATTTTTCCAGAAATCACACTATTTACTGCAATTATGTTTTTTTCAGTCCATGATCCCCTATGAGTTGTTCTTCCTCTGAATTTGGGCATTTTCTTCACGAACCTGTAAAAACAACTAAATAACTGTCTGGTGCTACCCTCCAAGAAGGGTGTCTGGAGCTACCCTCCAAGAAGGGTGTCCGGTGCTACCCTCCCATTATTATAAAATGTATGTAAAGCCCATACAAAATGTTTATAATTAATTTTAATAAATATTTTGTTTTAAACATGCAATTGTTGAGTACTTTATAACTTATTAGTGAAATAAACAATAAATAATTTGTAACTATTTTAGTGCACCAGATTTTCAAAAGTTATAGTTGTCCACTGGCACCAGTATTAGAATTGAAATTATTATTTCCACACGTTCACGCTTTATTGTCTAAACTCCAAGCAAGGGGCTTCGAGGTCAAAGAGGAATATGAGGGAGTGTGGCTAGTGGCGCTAAACAGTGTGAGATCGCCAAACTAAACACTGTCCGGGGCTACCGGCCCTTCCCCTGAATATATGCAACACTATTGGGCCGGACAGTTTTAAAAAACAGTTTCATGGCAAAATAACCTAATCATGAGTAGACCCAACCAGGATTCAAATTCAAGTAACAGGATGCTTTTTATTTTAATATCATAGTTTTATAAATGGTTTAGTTTAATATTTGATGACTTTTTTGTGTGCTATACTCCATTTTCTAGTTACGGAAATGCAATCAATCAAGTGCAGTGTCGTATTCTGAGAAAAATGAATAGATATGCTGCACTCTACAAGTTGCAGGGAGATTTGGGGGCCGAGGACACTCAACCACCGTTTTCCAAGAACGTCAAGAGATTATTTCTAGGGATATATTTGAAGATGTGTGCCTATAGAAAAGTGGTTCTCGAACATTTAATATTTTTCCTTCGCCGTATACTATCTTAGGAAATTTTGAGCCCACGCCCATCCTTCTACTCTGATATTCTCTCTTCTTTTGTTTATCAATAACGATGATTACCATCCACTCTAAATGTAATAACAGTAACTCCATGGTGTCAGCCCGCATTCAGGCTATACCTACCGAGTGGCTACCAAACTGTTTGGCGAATTAGTGCCAACTCTTGAGGATAGAGGGTGTCATGTGGTCAGCACAACGATGACTCCAGCCATTAAGCTCGGCTTTCTATATCGGAGCAACTACTACGTTATTCGAGTAGCCTCTTATTTATCCACACCAGGTTGAGTCTAACCCGTTCTCGACCCACTGTTTCACAGATAATCTGGAAAGACTTTTCAGAAAATCTGGAAGCGCCAGGAATCAAACCCGGGACCTCTGGGTCCGTATCCAGAACCTCTAACCACTAGACCACAAAGGTGGTCCTCGAATTGTAATGATATCTACACGGTTAGAAATTTAAGTAAATATTAATGTCGGGGCTAAGAGTGGTATGGGCACATTTCTGAATGTATAAGAGAGACAGATCCTATTCAATTAGCCTATTGTAATTAAAAGCACACAGCAATACTCAAAGCAAACAATCATAATAAGAGTAAAATGAAGTGGTACATCGATCCAAGCGTCCATCAGATCTTGGAGAGAGGGAATCAGGTGGATTGTCCAACTCACGTTGCAATTAAAACTATTTCTTAAGGCTGAACTTATCTCACAAAATGCTGCTTGGAAACTAACGAGTCTCCCAACTTGATAATTTATGCCAAATAAATCCAATATTCAATTAATTATTTTGTATACATAAACGTGTGTAATAAATGGGGGAAGTAAATCAATTATTGCCGATTTCTTTTAAATTTATAATGGTACATCATTCACACTAATATTTAATCTGAAACTTATGAAAATTGATACGAGCTGAGGTGATACATATTTAGCCCTCGGATTTTGAAAATATATCTGATACAACCCCGCAATAGCCGAAACAGAACGGCCCGGTTAGAGTAGAGCAGACAACTCATCCCTTCTCACATCCAAGCCACTAGCTGTCTGTCCTTGAAACCATAAATATGTCGCCAGAGGTTTTGGCATGTTTGTAAAGCTTATCGACCTGACCCATCACCATCTCTCTTGGGATTGTCACCTGGCTCTCCGCCGTTTTAAAAACAGTGTAGCATGTACTACTGGAAGGATTTTTTTCAGTGTGGATAAGTAATTATTATTATTAATTTATTATTTAAAAAAATGGCCCCACAAAAGTTTAAAAATGGATGCAAAAGGCAAAAGAAATAAGCATTCCAAGGCAAACGAAACGCTTTTACGAAGAAATTCGGAGAGCCTGAACCGCTAATAAGTAGGTGAAATGACTTCAAACATATATTATGTTATTGAAGTTAAATACTTAACTTTTTTTTGACAATTATTTTTGAAATCTGGAACCAAATCGGGAACCTCCAACTTAGCACGTCAATATCTTACCACTGAACTATCTAATGCTAATCCTGTGTTATTAGGGTCATTTATCGCTCATATTTTAAGGGTTGGTCGGTAATAGATGTGTAAAATCGTTGGCCATTTAATAACAATCAGAAACACACGCCATCGTTGATCCAGGGTAGCTTTATGCTGACGTTTGGACAATTTTTTATTAATTTTAAATTTTTTCTTGGGTATAATTTATAGTAAATAATTATGATATATAATATAATATTATAGATATTTACGAGCCATGTCCTGCCACACGTCTTTCATCAAATCTGCTTTAAAGTATGACTAATAAGTATTTCTTAGCATTGTACAAATACTGAGTAGTTAGTTCAATGTGAAGTTTTTGTGCGCCAAGCACAAGAGTCCGGGTTCGATTACCATGTACATTACAATAATCATTTTTCTACTATATTGAGAAAAACTAAAGTGCGCCCTTGTGAACGGATTTATCTTTTTCAAAATATTAATCCTTTGAACTGTTATAAAATTATTTAGGCCTTTATAATTAAAACTCCATGAATGCATAATTATTTCATCTCTTAATGGCTCCCATTCTCCATTATATATTTTATGCTCCCAGATTTAAATTTTAAAGCTAAGGTCATATTTAACTTATAATTAACAAAATATATTTTAAATAAATAAATAGTCTTAGTAGTCTACTTATTATTTACTATTTATTCATTTTTTTTTATTTATTTAGTGATAATGGCAAAGTGGATTGTAGTTAATCTTGTACCACGTTCATAAACACTGAAGACTTGACTTTCAAACCAATGTAATCTGAGTAAGTGGATGATTACTATATTTTTAGTGGTAAATGTGTTTTAAGTTCCTTTAAAATGACGTGTAGTAGGTGTATACAAATCGACACTATTAATGAATTCAGTACAAAACTATATGGCAATGTCAAGACCTTGATTTGATAGGTTTGATCCAAACTTGATGGTTAAATAATACTAAGCAGGTAGGGTGTTTGAAAAATTACATTTACAGTTTAGCTCCACTTTCATAAATAGGTACTTAACTTAAGGTGTGAAAGTAATGATCCTAATAGCAACTTGGGTATGAAAGTAATGATACAAATAGCAACTTTGGGTGTGAAAGTAATTATAACAATAGTAGTTTTTCGTGTGAAAGTAATTATAACAATAGCTACATTATTTACATATAAAATAACTGATCAATAGCTAGGACATATTCGGGGTCATATTTGTTTAAAAAAATGGCATTTTAATTATTTTTATAGTTATTATAATTGTTATATATTATTATAATTATTGTAATCTGTATTTATAGCAAAAATGTCATAATTTTTTAAAATAATATAACTAGCTTCAATATTTTGAAAAACATTTGTAAAATTCTTGAAAAAGTAACTGTTAATATTTTTATCGTTAGTGAACATATTTATCGATAGTTTCCAAATAAGCATGCTGTTTAAAATGTAAGTTAGTCACTTTCTTTTTATTTCCAAATATTTTGAACGNTTAGATTATTTGATTGTGGTAATAAACTAACTGACTAGCTCATATCTGAGGAATGAACTGTAGCATCTATAGTATAATTTTTGTAGTGTAAGTAGAAATAAAATTCATCACCTATACACCTGTCCGGGACTCGACCTCTGACCTCACACCATCGGCTATCTAGTCTAATGCGAGACTGACGACTTTGATCATTCCACCAAATAAGTGGGATTTTCTAAAGTACTATTGGAATGTTCTATGTAATGAGGCCTCACTCAACATTCTATTGAAAGGTTTACTCGTCAAAGGACAAACATTCTCGATAGTATATTTAGAGCTTTTGGTGTTTAGTTGAAAAACGTTTATTTTTCCCTTTCATGCCTATATGAAATATTTAAAACGACCCTTTTCCCAGTTTTATATCAAACTATTTGTTGCACCATACAAATTAAATAAGAATTTAGTTGTTATTATATTTAGTCAAAGATATTTTTTTCTTACTTTTATACAATCATAAACAAATCAGGGCTTCCGTGGAGACGTGAAGAAAAAAAAAGAATCATTGTACATATGAGGCATGGTGCATCTCACTCTCACTCTTACACTTTCTCTCTATCTCCTCTCACACACATTATCTTCTATCACTCCCCCTTTCTCTCTCTCTCTTACAATCTCTCCCCTTACACATACTCTATCACGCAATCTTTCTCAAATTATCTTATCACACTCTCTTTTAATCTCTATCTATCAAACTCACCTTCTCTCTCATACTCACTATCTGTCTTAAACTCACTCTCCCTGTCTCAAACTCTCTTTCTCTCTCAAACTCTCTCCCTGTCTCAAACTATCTCTCTCAATGTCTCTACAACTCTCTCTCAAACTTTCTCTCAAAAAATAACTTTGATAATCCCCTCAAAATGAAATGGTAATATGGACACATAACTGAACTTACTGTATTTGTATTGTGTTACTATTTGATAAAGTGAACATCAAAACCCAATTTTTGAAGAAGAAAAAAATGAACGCCAAAACGCATTCATAGATAATTAAATCGTTATTTTAAACATATTTCAAGTATTTCTTCTCGTTTTTTATCTTATGGTACATACTAAAACACATTTAAACATCATTGTATCGTTTATATTTTAAACTTTTTAATTTGCGAACTCTGCTCAATATATTACTGATTTAAATGTGAACTAACAATAGCAAATTCCCTAGTTTAAGCAACTCAATCTAGATGTGTTATGACCAGCATCCAAAGAGAAATCTTGTATTTGCAGATTGAAAGATTCGATGTGTTCTATGTGTGAAATATTATTTTTTAGCAAAAGGGAATATATTTTATTCAGAGGTGTACAGCCATTTAGTAAATAATGGTTTCCATGGTGATTAAGCAATAAATAAGAGACTGAAAATTCTCTGTATAAATTGGGTTTTCGTGGAAAATTACTATTCTTCCCGACATCCTGGACTACAAATCATTAAAATAAGGGGTCATTTGTCAAAATCTGTTCAGCCATTTCCAGGTAATTTCTACAATCGGAAATTAACTTATCAAATTATATATAAGATTCTTTAATTTTTTAAGACCTAATTTGGTATTTTACAATTTTTTCTAAGTAATTTGGTTTTATAGTAAATGTATGCAAATATAATTGCTTTATTTGCATGTTACTTACTTAGCACATAATTGTATATAAAATAAATTTAGTAATAAATTGTCTAAACACAAAGATAAAACCAAATGCATTCTCACTTTTATGTCATATTAGAGAGGATGTCATGCTTCAAGAAATGTCACCCTCACCCATGCAGCATTCAGAAAATGATGAAGAAAAAGCTTTCGATTACCATGATAGAGAGTGGAGTGGGGTTGAGCTCGATGAAGGAGATTTTCCTGCACTCGTTGTTGACTTGATTAAAATTCGTATTTCTGTATTGTTTAGAATTAAAACAAAATGGAAGCTCACATTTCCTCATGAAAATAGCTTTGTGGGTAATTTACACTTAAGAAAACTTCCAATTTTTTATCGTACATCCGCACCTCTTTGAGATAAAAAATAACTTATTATTTCGAAAATGAAGGCATAATAAATATGAAAATATTTATTGAAATATGTTTGTATGAAATCAATAGTTTCCGAATTATAGGTATATAATTAAATATATATACATTACGGAGGTCTTTGAATTTGGAAATTTCTGTAATGCTCTGTCAGTGTGATATTTTCTTTTTCTTTAACAGTGTATATTATTTCGTTTTTGCTCTTTGTTAGAATGTACAACAATGTCTATCATCTTGTTTCAAATATCTTACAAGTTATAAGTAAATATCTTTTTTTTATTCACAGTAGCGAGAAAGTCTATGCTATGCACCTTCTCCACCTTTTTTAAAAAGAAATCAGCCCCTTTGAAAGAAAAAATTTATAAATTTGATTGAGGATATAACTTAGAAAAAAACACTATGCTATAAAATTACGAAGCTTAGCTCCGTTGGTAGTGCGTCCACCTACGGAGCTAAGGGTACCGGGCTCGATCCCTGGCATGGCCGAGAAATTTATCATCGTTGGAATGTGGGTTTACCCTTTCACAGTGATGAATTGACGGCTGGGGGATGAATTTTGCGTCTGTCCTAGATTTAAGATTAGAGTAGAAAGTACAAAGGCGTACAGCCTGAACAGAACATGCTGCTAAAAAAGTTAAAAAACAACAGCACCGACAACCTACAATGGCATCACGTTACATAATTTGCGAGCCACTACTGTATTAGCTGGTTCAGATTACAGACATGTCCAGATGGACACTAACAATATGTGCATTTGTGCACAGAATGTCTACATTAATATTCCACTTCCCCCTTTACCTATACACAATCATAATCTCTTTTAATGCCCTTTCTCGTCAAATGTTTTTTCTAATGTATTTTCTCCCCTTTGTTCAGACGTAACGAATTAGTTTTATAACAACCATCAAAACATAGTTTGTAGGCTCCAAGTTCAATTCCTGTGTCCAGATGCCATTTTTTAATTTAAATAATATGTATATGAGGCTATAACCGTAACTAACAAATACTCATATTCGACATAATGTAGAGATAATTCTTTAAATACCTAACATCCCCCCCTTTTCCCTCCACTCTATTAGTTCGGCATATCTGTATAAAGCACACTTGGTGAGTTTAATTAATATTATTATTAATTACACTAGTGTGTTAATGATGAGCAATATCTAAAACAGAGGAAATGTACCCACATTTATGTGGTAGGACAAATGGAAACCATTTAGAAAGATGAACCCTTTATTTACCCATTCGGGATTTGAGCTCTGAGCACCATTCATCGTTAAAATAAACTAAATGAGCTTAGTGTTTAAATCAAGTTAAGGTTAACTTTAAAAATGAACCAATGATTTAGTTCGGTCCCGGGGTGACCTGGCAGTCTAGGGGTAAGGTGTCAGACCTCTGTACTGAGGGTCCGAGGCTCAATGCTCCATCCCAGCACAGATCTATCTGATTGCCAAACCCTTCCTTAACCTCTGACAAGACGTGTATTAATCACAACTTGTGAATGTGTGGAATGCCAGGCCTCCACCGTGGCTCAGATCCCACGTTAAACTGTAGGTCCTCCATTTCATCTCACAATCACCCTTCCATTACACATTAGCGTAAGTGCGAACGGGTAGTAAGACGCGGTGATAATAATAGTTCGGTCCCTGACTTTCAGTTTTCATTCATAATAGCCAGAGAAGAAGACTGTCTACCTGCTAATCCGGCCCCTCCCCCACCCTCTCTGCCCATCCCAAAACTTCAGCCCAAGACTTTCCAGTCCACCGCTGACGAAGATAGGTTTTTTGGTTCTCAACGGGATGGCATCCACTTTCATCTTTTTCTCAGCGACACAAACACTATCTTACAGATTTTTCTTGCTATTTGCTATGTTTGCAATTAACTCCTTACATAATAAAATTATCTAATGCATTTCCCAATAACTTTAAATATGAAAATATGATAAGAAATTTCATTAGTTACGCTTGGTCTTACTTCAACTGTAAGTATATACCAAAAGAATTAAAGTGCAAGATACCACAAAAAGGTTAAATTTAATAATTTTAATTGTTAACAAAACATCCGAACTCGGACCAGTATAAAAAAAAAGTCCTAATTCCAATAGAAATTAAATTTGGTAAAAAGAAGAAGATAAATGTGTCGAAATATAATCATATTTAAGCCCTACATAATTTTGAATGGATTTAGACGATGCCTTGTTTTCAAATAAAAAAATATATATAAAAAACCGTCTTCTCCGAAATAACCATCACTTCCATGTTGGTAAGTCCCTAATTCCTATCAGCATCAAAGAGTAAAGTTCCATCGTGAGGCTGTTGCCCGACTCTGAATCCCTAAATTGACAGAAGCGACAATCTAGTTCATCAAGAGAAAGGGCTGATTTATTGTTTGAATACCGAGTCACTGTCGTGACTCTTAACCTCGTGAATGAATTTGCATACCCGATGAAATGAAACCCTTGGTGTTTTTAAGTGTTTTATACCTCTTTTTTCTTCTAAGATTATCAACTAGGGATTTTATAATTTTTTGAATTTGCTTTTGTTTTTTATATTTGTTTATGTTTTAGGTTATAGTAGATATTTAGATAGATAGAATAAATAAATACTCAACTACGCCAGCCTGGGTCGTTTATGGTGTCGTGGTTCAGTCGGGTCATACTCTACAAGTCCTCTAACTAATTCGTTCTTGTGCGTTTCAGTCTGGTCGCAGAACTACTTGTTTCTGTCTTGGCAGATTTCCTATAGTTGGCGGCAGTTGGTCATTGTGTGTAAGTCGGCTATTCTAGTACATCTGTTTGTCCCAGTGAATGTTTTTAATAATTTTTTATGTGTTACCCGAAATTTGCGAGTGTTTGTTCTGGAGGAATAGCTCCATACTACACAGTTGTAAAGAATTATGGGTTGGATAATTTGTTTGTATAGTAATATTTTAGTGGAAATTGTGAGCTGCCCTCCTTTCAACAGTGAATACAGTTGAATGTATCTACCCATTACTTTACCGTTGGTCTTATCTATATGACTCCTCCAGGTAAGTTTCTTATCTATTGTGATCCCAAGGTACTTGACTTCGTCTTGAAGTGGGATCTCTGTGTCGAAAAGGGTGAGTGGGGCTGGGAGTAGTTTCCTACCTTTGGCTAAGATTAGGGCTGCTGATTTAGGGATTTACTTTAATTCTCGAGTTGGAGAACCAGTCCTGAAGAAGGAGGAGGTATCTTTGCATTGCAATTGATGCATAGTTTATGTTTTTATTGGCTACATATAGCATGGTCTCATCGACAAAAAGTCTAGCCTGAACATGATCGTGAGTGGGAATGTCTGCTACATAAATGTTGTACAAGTTTGGTGCTAGTGTTGAACTGTGCGGTACCCCTACTTTAATGGTATGTGTCTGCAACCTCTTGCCGTCCATAACCACCTGGAACGTACGCCGTCTGAAGAAGATGTCTATCAAGAAAATTGACCATTTTGGATAGTTAAATTTTATTAATTTCTGAATGAGTCCAAAGTGCCAAACTTTGTCGAAAGCTTTCTCGACGTCTAGGAAAATAACTATTATGTTTTTTTTCTTTAAATGCATTAGCTACTTCTTATAGTATGTTTACTATCGGATGGGTGGAGGAATGGTAGTTTATAAATCCATACTGAGGGTTTGGATTAACACCTGGCCTATCATTTATTATTTTTATTCTTTTGATAATTAATCTTTCGTACACTTTACTCAGAGTTGTAATTAAACTTAATGGCCCTCTGTTCTGAGGGAACATCGGGTCCTTTCCATGTTTGGGGATTGTTATTACTCTAGCTAGCTTCCAGTCTACCAGGAAGTAGCATAGCGTCAGTAATGAGTTTAGTAGGGCCAATAGCGCTAATACCGCTCTCCCTGGCATTTGTTTGAGTATTTAGTTAGCCAGGTAGTTATGTCCTGGCGATTTATTTCTAGGTAAGTCCTTTACAGTACTAGTGACTTCTTCCAGAGTGATTACCTCTGCCTTAGTGTCGTTTGATCTTTCCAAATAGTCTCTGAATGATCTATTCATGTCTCTGGTAAAGTTATGATCTTGTGGTTCGTCTTTAATTGTTTCTCTAATGCCACGGCTATGGCTTAAGCCATCTTTGTGCTTTCGTAATCCATGCCGTGTTACCCATGGATAGCTGGTACCGTCTTTTTCCTGGTAGTCCCCCTGAGTTGTCGTGTTACTTTCCACAACTTGTCTCTGTCAAGTGCAGCCTCAATGACGTATATGTCCCATCTGTGTCGTCTGATTTCCTTGACTCTCCTCCTCACTTGGACTCTGAGTCGGTTGTAGGTCGTCCTGTGGTGTGGGATTCTGTGAGTCTGCCTGTCCCTTCTCGCCTCCCATTTCTGGGCTATAAGACGTCCAGATCCGGGTATTGTTGTTGGAGGTCATGATGTATTGGTGTTCTAGTGGTGGCTATCCTGTAGGCTTCTTGCAACGTAGTCGTGAAGAGCTGTAAGGTAGCGTCTGCCTGTTCTATTGTATCTATATCCTGTATTTTTGGTAAAGTATCCATTAATATTTGCCTAAACTCGTTCCAGTCACAAGTTGCTGTTGTTTGTTTTAGTCCTGTTATCTCAAAGTTAGTGTCTGTGTTAACTTCACACAATATGGGATTGTGGTCCGAATCTAGTTCCTTTAATGCCGTCATATCCTCAGCGATTACACCAATGTTGGGCAATGCCAGGTCTATGATATCGGTTCTGTGTAGATAATTTGAGGGATAAAATGAAGGTTCATCTGGGGCAACAACTACGTAGTCGTGAGTGTCTGCGTGGTTTGCTAATATTTGTCCGTTCCCAGTGGTTACTCGGCTGTTCCAAATTGTGTTTTTAGAGTTCAGATCACCCACTAAAAACAGTTTGTTTACGTCTGCAATTTCGTCCAAGTCTTTTGGTAGTAGCGTCTTAGTCGGGGACTTGCATATGGCTGCGAACCGGACACTCCCGCCGCTAGTATTTACGTTTATTCCAGTAGCTTCTATATTCTGAAAATTTTTAAAGTGAAGTTGGAAGTGAGGTAAATGGATCTTAATCATGATAGCCGTGCCCCCTTCCCTGCCTTGGGGTGTATCGTTTCTATAAATAGTGTAGCCGTAAAAGTAGATATTTTTCTCTAAGTTATGTTTGGTCTCATTTATCAGCGCAATATCTATCAAATAAATTTTAAAAATATATTCTAGCTCCTTAGCTTGCGTTAGTACTCCGTTCGCGTTCCACATAAAAACCCGAAGTATGTCTTTCGTCACTATAACCTTTATGTTAGTCATAGTCGGTCGAAAAGTATTCAGTCACTCCCTCTAGCAGTATATTAAGTTTTTCGGTTCTGTCGGTCACCTCTCTGAGTCTAGTGAGGTATGGTCAGAAGTGTGTGAGTATTCTAGCAATGTTTAGGTCCTTGAATATGTTGATGAGGTCTTTTAAGTCTGATAGTGGGGAAGTGGTGATTTCTTGTTGTCGCTGTCTCTTTCGCCCCACCGTAACATCGGTATAGGAGCGGTAGATGAAGGAGGCCTCTGCGGGTTTTTTAGCTGATGGGCCTGGGAGTGGTTGGTCGGTCGGCTGGCCGCTTTAAGGGTGCGCGGGATAGGAGGGTAGTTTTGCCCAATGGTAAGTTTGGGCGCTGTATGTGTGGGTCTCGTTTGTCTCCTGTTCACTTGGTTGTTTTTGGCCTCCAACAGTTGCACATATACTGGGCAATTGCTGTAGTTGGCCATGTGTGGGTCCTTGCAATTAATGCATCTTGCCGGTGTCGTATTGTCCTTCATGGGGCAGTTTGGGGTGAGGTGTGCTCCAAGACACTTCACGCATCTGGGCATGTTCGAACAGTTGTTCTTTGTGATCCTGACACATGTGACATTGCATAATCGTGTTTTTAAATCTTGTCTGATTTAGGCACCTAACTCCAAAGATAGTTATGTGGGCTTCGGTCTTAGCAAGTGAGACCAAAAATGTTGGGAGCAGTGTCACAGTCTGAGTGGTGCTTGTCACTTCTGCCTTTCAGATAAACTGGCGCACGTCAGTCACTGTGTAGCCTAGATCGATTAGCTGAGCTTTTATGTTTTCAGGGTCCATGTTTGGTGGCAGTTTCTTTATGACTACTTTCACCGGCTTGTCGCGTGGTAGTGAATAAGTGTAAAACTCCTAGTTCATTTCTTTGAAAGGGTTTGAAGTCGTTGGTCCAGGTTGTTTGGATTTTTAGTCCGTCCTTGATATAGCTCCATCCTGTGGTGGTCTCAGTGTCTTTGGCTATCTCGGCTATCTTTTTGTAGTTATGAAACCCTACTGTCACAATTGGTGTATGTTTCTCTTTCTTGTTGGTGTCTGTCTGTGTTTAGGGTGTGTCATTGTTTGTTTGTTTGTTTGTGTCTCAGTATCCAGTGGTTGGTATTTGTTGTCGATTGTGGTAATAGTTTTCTTTGATTGTGTCCTGTCTGTGTTTCTACATTTCCTCTTCCATCTCATTTTGTCCACTAGGGTGGATGATCCGTTGCCATCGTGATCTGTTTCCATGTCAGTTGTTTCAGGGTTAGCCTCTGAATTGGAAAAATTGGCATATCTGTTGTTTCGTGATTTTGTTAAAATTAGTGTGGTGTTATTGGAATTGTGTGGTGTTGCGGCCAATTCGCGCAGCCCTGAAAAGGGCAGGCTAGTGGTGCATGGGTGTGAGGGAGAGTGGGGGCTCTCCCTCCCAGTGTTATGTTGTTGTGCGTGTTCCCAAGACGGTCATCAACTGCAAGGTATTGCTTTGCATCTGGCCGCGTTTTATATCTTTCAGCTACTGGTTGGCACTGCTATGATCAACGCAGCTTAAGACCCCACGTTTTATATCTTTCAGCTACTGGTTGGACACCGCTATGATCAACGCAGCTTAAGACCCCGCACAGACCGTCTCAGACTCTGTTGTGTAGGGAGGTGGAACTAATTTCGTTGTCTAGGTGTCGGCTTCCTCTCCGGTGTCCTCGTAAGTCTTCAACAGGAACAGCAGACGCATTCAACCTCCTCGGGATCTCGTAGACAATTCTGAATGAGATATATGAGCTGAGTGAATGTGAATGAGTACTAACTTATATTTGAATTTGAACAGTAGGGGAAAATGGTAGGGCGATATCACATGATCAAAGTAGTCGTCAACAACAAATCAGAAATGGCCATCTCAACTACGCCTGCGCACAACGTCGTGAGGATGACCATGTGGGGGTAGGGAAACACATGTGATAGGACATATTGCTCCTTTCCCAAAGATTTAGCGCCTGCGCAGTGTCTTGAATTCGGGGATAACTCACAAGCTAACAGGGGTCACATGCCACTTCGAAACTTCATTCTTATTTTCTTGCCAAACTCGAACGATAAGCATTGTTCAGTGTTGACGTGCGTGGAATGTTCGTGGTTAGGCGCTGACTTCCCGGTACAATGGGGTAAGTGTGTATTCACTCTTTTAAGGTGGTAGGTAGGTTGTAGCCATGGTAAACAGTGATGAAGAGGTCAATGTTTGAATCCTACTGAGTGTACTTAGGATGGTTACTACTCGATGGTTTCCAACTATCCCTCCACACAAATGTGGGCTAGTCCTCCCCCCTATCATATTACCGTAATTATAGCCCAAACGGGTAGTGAAACGTTGTGACGAAAGAAAACTTTAAAAGTAAGACCTGTTGAGGCTATCTAATAACAAAGGGTTAATATTTTTAAAATCTTAAATAACATTTACATTACAGCATATTCTTCTATAAATAATGTATTGAAACAAAATAAGATTTAGTTAAAATTACTAAGGTAAACAGATAGAGAAAACCTAGAAATGAGTTTGTTGATTATAGCTACCATACTTATGCATAATTAATGTAATGCCCCATTTGTAAATAAACTTATAAATATCATTTAACCAGGGAAATGATATAATAACTGCTACTACTCAATAACATAAGTTTGCAACGTATATAACAATTTATTTCCAATCGAAGGAAAGAGGATGACTGTCTAGACAGTTTACAAGCGATCATTAGAGAGTTCCTTGATGTACTGTAATATACTGACCAAGCAGCTCTACGGCAAATGTGCGGCACTCCCTGGAGAGTTGTGTGTAGGCGGCTCGAAACTCTTGATGAACGGTGGCACACTGATGGAGCTCCTTGAATAGTTGGAACGCCATCAGAATAGGATCATCAGTACTTTGGCACAAATAGGCAGGGTTGGAGATGGCGCGGTACACCTCTAGCTTAGCTGTCGCCACATGAAGACCATCTTCCTCTTTTAGTATCCTTCTAAAGAAGTGAATGAGGAGAGTGTGAGAGTTGATACAACATCCTCCTTTGATATATTCATAAAGAAATTAATGAGGATAGTGTGAGAGTTGATACAACATCCTCTTTTGATGTATTCATAAAGAAATTAACGAGGAAAATGTGGGAGCTGATACAACATCCTCTTTTGATATATTCATAAAGAAGTGAATGAGGAAAATGTGAGAGCTGATACAACATCCTCCTTTGATATATTCATAAAGAAGTGAATGAGGAAAATGTGAGAGCTGATACAACATCCTCCTTTGATATATTCATAAATAAATTAATGAGGAAAATGTTATAGTTGATACAACATCCTCCTTTGATATATTCCTAAAGAAGTGAATGAGTAAAGAGAATACTCAATCATACTATATAATTGTTTAAAATGCTAGACTATACATTGAACTTATGTAGTTTTAGTCTCTTAGCATACACTAGAATCTGAAACTGTATTATAATGATGGATGCTACATTTTTAGAAACAGAAGACAGTCCTCTAACGTGCAAGACCACCAAAGGGTTATGCCTCTTTGCATCTCGATCTGCCCTGGAAACATCGAACATTATAATTCTTGCTGGAATTAATTTCTTATTTCAAATTGAAACATAATAGTAGACTATGAGGGACCCATGTTTCGGAACTTTCTGTAAGTTCCGTTCACTAATTAATTTAGTTTATTTCCAATGAGGTGTTAACATCTCTCCTGTTGGCAAGCAATGTGTAGCTCAGAATAAAAAAAACTTTAGTTTCTCCAGTTGCCATTTAACTTATAATTTAAAAAAACTATCTTACCTTGTATCATCATCATCATCATCAACTTTTTCCAGCCTGTGGCCAGGTCAGTTAAGTATTCTTTCACCACTCTTACTATAGCTTCTTTCATTCTTAAACTTATAGGATGATAATAAGTTTGGTGTGCTCAAAAACAATGTACTTAGAAACATATTTGGTCCAAAAAGGGATAAATAAAATGGTAGTGGGGGAGGTTACAAAATAATGAGCTAAAATACTCTGTACACATTGTCAAACACTGTCAAGGAAATCAAATCTCTAAAGTTATGGTGGGAAGAACATGCGGTACGAATTAAAGAAACTAGAACAGTGTTCAAGGTATTGACTGGCAAACACATTGGGAATATCTAGACGCAGATGGGAGGATAACATTAGAATGGACCTGTAAAAGATAAGGGTGTAATGAGGTGGACTGGATAGAACTAGCTCAAGATAGGGATAGGGTGTGAGGAGGTGGAATGGATGGAACTAGCTCAAGATATGAATAGGTGGTGTACTTTTAAAAGATTGGCAATGAATTTTAGAGTTCCTAGTGCCATCGAATAAGTTAGCCAATACCATAAAAACTACAAAGTACAGCTCAAACTAAATGTATCCAATATTAGGTAACCAATGCTCTTAGTTACAAAAGTAAACTATAGCTTTATTTACAAAAATTAGAAAATCAACAGAAATTTACCAAGCTAAAAATCACAAGTTCTAGAGAAGTAAGATTTCGTTTTTTGTTGATTAAAGAGGAGACCATCGCTGTGATGTTTGGAGAGCAAGAGAGAAGTGTACAGAATAATTGACACTTAAGGGCGCACTTAGAAAAGGTGCACCATGTTAAACGAAGACATCTCGATAAAACAATGACGGCGGTTGGGTGCCTAAGAGTCGGTTGATCTTGTGTGGCTGTATTAACCAGTTGTCAGAAACAGGAACTAGACCAAACTGCGCCGGGCAGGGACAGGCTTTACATTCTGAAAACCACCATAAGATGTAATTTACCGCAGTAAACGTTAAGAAGACGTTAACCGCTTTTTGAACCTTTTAACCTGGCTGAAGTTGTGAAGTTGGCTCTTAATAGAACACCTATCATATATAAATAGTGAACTAAAGATGTGTGAATAGCACAGGACTGAACTTATTAACAAGTTCCAGTATTGTTAATTAGGGTGGGTCTGGAAATTAATTGTGTTACCCTGACAAACGCGTGACGAGCCTGTTTCAGAGAGGCGTTATCCACTGAGGCAGAGGGAGCCCAACTAATCACTAATGTTTTGTGGAGCAGCCGTTGTCATGTCTCGCTCTGGGAACTGAGAGCTAAGGGCAGACCAGGTCAGTCTCTCCTCATATCCATCCATCCCTTCCATTTTCTGGCGCACAGGGAATCTCTACTCTTACCCTCAAAAGCTCACCCCATGACGCACATTTACCCCTTGAGGTTATTGACATTTCCCCCGCGAATATACGCTGAATAAGTACTGTACTTTCGGTCCACCGCGATAAATGAATTCTATTTTTGTATGCCCCCCCAGAATCCCCATCTACGTGAATAAGGCCTGCGTCAAATAAGGTAATTATGTTTGTACTGATCGTGCCATCAAATTCAATTTGTATGAAAACAGACAAAGGCTCCAACAACGCTCATTTATCTTTCAGGAGGACTTGGTTTTAAATTTAACTGAAGGACTGAATAAACATTTTATAAACTATATACACCTCTGTACACGGGATACAAACCCACACCTCTCACTATTTATATCTGTTTTATATAAATATATACATTATATCAGATTACTATATTATTAGTCATATTTAATGATTGTTGTTAAAACAATAGCTAGCACATCTTACTACAGGTCACACGCATATATGATTATTACTCTAACGGGATAAGGCTGGAAGTATTTTATGAGAGTGAGAAACCTCTCGATAGACCCGCCAGGGGTTCGAGCCCCGTCATCAGTAGGCAGGTCTAGCACGCAAGTGATGACTTACGTCTTAGACTACTCGACCACCTCGACAGGGGGAGTAGCGTTAAGAACACGTTCATACCCTTAGTCAACATTTAAAAATATTATGATTAAATTATTTTATAGTGATTTGATTTCATTTTAGCGAGATATTTGTATCTCTAATCACCGTTATTTATAATTTTAAGTTTGATTTAAGTATTTGCTAGCAGATTTTTGTCCCTCCGCCTTTGTCTATAGTAATATTTTGGTAGGAAGAACTGCATTAGATTGTTATAAACGCTACTAAATCTATATTCATACGTCAAGTCTTTAGTTGTCACTTTCTCTCTAAAAAATAATATATTATTACAATGCTATCAATGTTGTCAAAATAGAAGTTTACATTTTCTAAAAGATCCTACTATATGTTGGAGTGGACCAAAGTTACATTTTCTAAAAGGTCCTACTATACGTTGGAGTGGACCAAAGTTACATTTTCTAAAAAGATCCTACTATACGTTGGAGTGGACCAAAGTTACATTTTCTAAAAGATCCTACTATACGTTGGAGTGGACCAAAGCTACATTTTCTAAAAGATCCTACTATACGTTGAGTGGACCAAAGTTACATTGATGTGCAGCTTGCTACCCATTTAGATCCAACTTATTAATTACTTCCATTGAAAGAATAAATATATTTAATTAACTATTTTAAGAATATGAGTCGTTTGTAAACCTGTGTGCGAGATAATATATCAATACGAAGAAAGACTGATATATTTTGAATACTTGCAGCGATATATGAGTCCATGATATGCGCAATTCTGGGATGTTGAGAGAGAAAAACGTTAGAAAAATTCAAATCATTTTATTGAATGAATCTTTGGGCCTCCATTAGGATCGGGAATGCTGATAAAACGCTTAGTATGTTTTATTAACCTAAAGACAATAATGTGCAGGTTTAAGTTCCTAGTTCCTGATAGATACTCACCTGCACACTTCTGAACACAAGCATCGTGGAGGATGGGGCCGGCTAATGGAATGATTACGATCCAGCAACATCTCTATGATCTCATAATGACCACACTGAGCAGCCAGTATGAGCGGTGTAATATAGTCCGGGAACTCCGCACTGTGCGTAAAGCCGACAAACTCAAGTACAGAGGATGTTTCTTTCAGGCGATCCAGGATCATGGCAACAATGCGCGGCTGGTTCTCACGCACAGCGTGCAGCGCACAGTCACGAACCTCCATCCTCTTCTGGTGCAGTAGGAACTCTACCATAGCCTCTGAGTGACTTTGCACAGCCACATGCAGTGCGGTTACACCCTGTACAAACAATTATACCTTGTTAACATTCATGTAGTGTGTATTTTTACAGTAGACTAGGATTTAAAATAAAAGTCTTGTGATTAATTAAGATATCAGTCATACACTACTGGTGTTTGTTAGAGAATGGAACCATCCAAAATTAATAAACAAGACGAAGGGGCATTTAAAGTAAAATTGTGTTGCACCTGCCCATAAATCAATCGCCTGGAGTGAGGTGATATATACCAATGTTAAAAATATTCTTGTGTAGCTGCAAGTCTAATCTCTCATTTGAGGTTTAGACCGTGCTGTCTCAGTACGCGCTTGTCCATTTACATTATGTTACTGGAGTAGTTCTCATGTGTTTCAGTGTTTCACTCTTTTTGGTTAAACACTAATCACAAAGCTCAATATAACTTTTCAATGTAAATTCAATGTTAGGTAAATTATATTGACTATTAAATAGTGTTAGTTTATATGGTAAGATAATGAAGACGAGCCAAGTTGTCTTCTGCGTAGGAAAAAAGGTAGTATTATCTCAATTTAAATGCTTCGACAACCACTTTTGAACGGGGCCTTGGAATATCTTTAGAAGTGGGCTTGGGGGGAGAGGGGGTGAAGGGAAGGCTCACTTGAGAGAGGTCCTTGGGTCCTTCCCATTTAAGAGTCCATCTCACGACGATCGGTTTACTGGTTTACATAAGCAACTTATGAAGCTTATGCAGCATCGTAAACACATCGTAGGAACATGGGACTTATTTTATTTGGTAACGGAAGAATGTCAATTTGATAGCTGCATTTCAAATTTTTCGTTTTTTAGTTATATTATTTTGTATGATTTTTAAAAATATGATAAAATTGACAAAGTTTGACACAGCCTAAAAAAATGTAATAATTGATCGTTTTGAATTTAAAAAAATGAGATATCACTTTTACATTTTTTAGACCAATTAGTTACAAGAATACTTATAATCTAAAGAATAATAATTGAGTATTTTGTTATCTACCTAGAGGCTATAACGCTAACAAATCATCCCTGGCTACTAGAGCCATCTCGAGACAGAACATTGAACTAAAAAAGGGTGGTAGGCAATAGTCTATGCTCAACCCATCTGTCATGTTACTACACCTTACGAGACGAGACAGTTCCACACTAATCACCACTAGCAAAACAAGCCCAAATGAAAGGATGTGTGATTCGTTAACGAATATTATTCATAAGCTTTTACATTAGCCAGATATTTATTTTAAATAACGTGTCTTAATTACAAGTTCGGTGTCTTTAGAAACTATACCATCATTTGCTTGTATAATCAACAATTCAATTTTGCTGTAAAATATTTGTTGTATTAATTATGTCAAATATAATTATTAGGGATGTAGCATATACCAAGGTAAATGTTCTATATTATTACTGGCTGAATAAAAATTGTATTAAAGCATAAAGGTCAAAAATAATACACCATTATTACAGTACAAATATATTTATTTTAAATAACAGGTTTCCAACCGGGGGTAAGCTATACATATCACTTGGGAGTATTGGAACCAACTAAGGCGGGGATTGGAATCAATCTCAGAGCAGCAAAAATCTCACTAGTTTTAGATAGCTTGTGTGTGATTTGCCATTTTATATATTAAATAATTATGTTAAAATCCTTATGATTCTTGTTCAGCTTTTATGTTTATAGCTATCCATAAATTATGTAAAGTCAAACCAGGCATCTTTTGCAGTCATATTGGTATCTACCTAATAGGATGATAATGATGATGATTTCAACAATCTGGCGAAGAGGGTGTGGGGAAATATTGGGCAATCCATTCGGAGTCTGTAATCGTAAAAGGTTAAGAATCCCTGCACTAAATATTAGGATAAAATAAATATATAATAGGAAACTTTTGTCGATTTCAAAACAATTAAGTAATTATCCTTATTCCTTTAATTTCTGAGTAAAACACCTTTACAATTCGCTCGTTTTGAAAAGGGATGGGTAGAATAGGTTGATGAAAATGCATCCATATTAGAGAAACACTATTATCGACAGTTTGCAACCAGAATAAGACGAAAAACGACCGACCAAGCTCAAGACTTCTTGTATTCACATTTTGAATAGATCCAGAGTCACTCAACATATGATTGGCTGTTGGTCTAAATAGAGAGCTTTGGAAACTGTTGCATTACCTACATAACAACACCTCTTTAAAGTTTTAAAAAAAAGATAATTTTAACCAAAATGTATACCGTTGTAATTTGGTTTTTTAATTTCTATTCTGGTGCAAGGCTATCTTTCAGCTCCATACCCTTATAATACATATTGGCGGGAGTATAATAAATCTGTGACAGTGGGTGGAGGGTTATATTTCCCCAACTCAAGTAATCCCCCTCCCCTATCTACCTCCACTCATGATGTAGCATTAGTAAGGTCGTTAGTAGCTCTACCACAATATGTGAGCCTACATTCTGGTATCCTTTCACCTTAGAATATATTCTCGAGGGTAACACATCATTACAAATACTTCATCTAAACCGAGCTTTTTTCTGCTAAAACAATATCTTTTTTAAAACACATTCAAACAGAATTGTTTCACTTTAAAATTTTGAACTAATCCATCTTCCCAAATTATCCCAGATCAAAGAATATATACTCTCCCAATATTTTATCTGAAAAGCTATACATATTTTTCCCTTTTTTACTAAGTTTTCTTATTGAAATAAAAAAACTGTAATTGGAGATTTCATTAATAGTTTACATTTGGTTATGCTCTCTATTTCATATGTCAGAGATTATTGGCAAAATATATGAACATTCTAGCAAATTGACTGCTTGAATTTTTCCTGTTCAGCCAAATTGCCTGGATTTTATGGTTTTTTTCTGTGCCGGTACTCTAATATAAACCCTGCCAAAGTTCATATTGAGGAATATAGCTTAATTGACTCTTAAGGTACAGACAGCTTAGTCAAATGAATATACTAATTCAACAATAATCTTTATAAATAAAAAGTTTAAACAAACTCAAATATGTTATTCATACCACAAGAAGAGAGTTTCTGAAATCATTTTTAACCTTTTAATGTTATTCGAGTGGATAAAGATTGCTAAATATAAAATGTTAAATGGTGATTTGAAAATAACCTTTTCTTCCTGTACAAATTAAACTTTCAAATCAACTGTGAAATTTTAGTGGAGTGAGCTAATAGGTTTAATGATGGAGTCACTAATAAGAGCATTCATACACACAAGAATGGTAATACTTTTATAAAATAGGCCTGCATTCCCTGAAAGCTTCTAGATTGTATCAGAATGTGAAGCTTACATTCCCTAAGAGCTTCTAGATTGTATCAGAATGTGAAGACTGCATTCCCTTAGAGCTTCTAGATTGTCTCAGCATGTGAAGACTGCATTCCCTTAGAGCTTCTAGATTGTCTCAGCATGTGAAGCTTACATTCCCTGAGAGCTTCTAGATTGTATCAGAATGTGAAGCTTACATTCCCTGAGAGCTTCTAGATTGTATCAGAATGTGATCTATTAAACGTTACGTTATATAAATAAAGTAGAGCTCACCTACCTGTCAGAGGGATTAATGTAAAGTTTTGTAAATTCTTTCAAAACAAACTCTCAGGGAATGTAAGGGAAGACAAGGTGCACTTCTAACCCTCTTCGACTATCATTATGTAGATAGTGGTGACAGGTTATACTACAAGTGTTTAGACTATACATGGGGAATATTGGGGACCTTAAGATGGTCCTAATCCTCACACTGTATGAACGGGGGGGCTCAACTTCCCCCAATGTGAAGCTTACATTCCCTGAGAGCTTCTAGATTGTATCAGAATGTGATCTATTAAACGTTACGTTATATAAATAAAGTAGAGCTCACCTACCTGTCAGAGGGATTAATGTAAAGTTTTGTAAATTCTTTCAAAACAAACTCTCAGGGAATGTAAGGGAAGACAAGGTGCACTTCTAACCCTCTTCGACTATCATTATGTAGATAGTGGTGACAGGTTATACTACAAGTGTTTAGACTATACATGGGGAATATTGGGGACCTTAAGATGGTCCTAATCCTCACACTGTATGAACGGGGGGGCTCAACTTCCCCCTGTTTCCACTGTTACATAACCCCAGTAAAAGCTTCAATTTAACATTAAGATATAGATAGGGCTACCTGAAAGTTTTCACAGTTGATGTTGAAACCTGGCGTCTCTTGTAAGAGCTCCTTTACCAGGGAAACATCACCTGTAGCCACAAGGTGGAAGAACGTTCGTTCCTTCTCCTGAAGTGAAGGTAGGATCACACTAGGCCTTCTGGTCAGCTGGAAGTACAATATCAGTATTATCCACAGTGCTATTTTAACACAGTCTACAACACCGATTTAACACTACCTCAAACAACACGGTTGAGATGAAGAAGTTTCGCTCAGCTCTCCATGCAAGATGGTGCCCTAGCACTTCACACTTATTATTGAGCAGTTTAAGCGCTGTGTACAATAATTGGCAATCACTAGAGGGGAGAATGTAGCTATGTATGAAGACGTGTTTGTTTATTGGTTTATGTCTGACATCGCAGCAGTATGAGGGCTTTATTAATTTGACACCAAATTCTTCGATAAAAGATAATTTTGCAACGAAGAAGTCACTATCAGAATTTTAGTGTCAGCTAAGATACGAATTTGAAGTTTTGTCAGATAAAGCAAAAATCATCGTTATGCCCTTTGTAACAACTTACTTAAGTAAATCAGGATTCTCTGCCTATATGGCTACTTAAGCAAAATACAGATTCCGTCTCAATACAGAGCCAGATATTCGGTTGCAGCCATTCCAGATTTAACCAGATATAGCCACATTTTCCAAATCAAAACAGTCCCATCCCTCTCGTTAAAATCTAAGTATATTGTATATACTTTATCGTTCTTTTTTATGCCAAGTTAATTTTTTTACAGCTGTAAAAATTATTTTAAATACCATATCTATGTGGGCAACATATTGTGGATTTACAATACCTGCTTTGAACTCGTTCTCAAATGTGTTGCGTTACTTCATGTTTTTTGTGGTTGTTTTTCATTTATTTAGTTTAATAACATTTCGAATAAGAACTTGATATTCAACATATCCAAATGCTTAAAAAATTGTTTCAGCTGTGAATACTGCTGTCATTCGGTTTATTAACTATATAGGTGCTATGTGAAAATATTGTCGCCCTTATGCCAAAGACACGTGTGTACAAAATTGGTGTTTTAGGAAAACGGTATTTAGAGTCCCAATTTGCAATTACTTTCAATGGAAAAAATTAAGTTTGGATTCAAATTTAAGCTCTTTTGAAAAAATAATTCGTGCTTTTGCTATAAGATAAAATATCGACTAACAACCTTAAAAATGCAGTTAAGTAGAAACAGCAAAAAGTACACATATACGTTACTCAGGCATCAGGGCAACAATAGTGCTCTGTGACGAATTTCTCTCCTGAAAAATGCTTCACGATTTGAAAAGTTTGGGAACCGCTGCTATAGATTTATAAACGTAGGATGTGTAACCCACCCTAATTCTCCCCGTGAGAAATAATAAGCAAAAGGTAACAAGATAATTATTTATTTAAACATAATGAAAGATAATAATATCTTGTCCAATGTTGAGATCTGAATGGAGTAGAGGTGTTATGGCTAGAAAGGGCCGCCCACAGGGGGGGGCAACATATTACATTTAATTTGGCACAGCATATGCTTAAATATCACTACTCTCACACTTAAATATCAAAATTATAAGTGGGCACTGGCGATTCATTACAATAATTTGGTAGCTGCAGTCACTGACATTTTTTTCTGTGAACGTCCCTGTGGCTAGAAGCCGAAAAATAGTGTTAGCAACAATGTGAAGGTCAGACCGGGGCCTACGAGAGCTAATGGGCCTGCATGCTCTACCCCAGGGCCTACGAGAGCTAACAGGCCTATGAGAGCTAACAGGCCTATGAGAGCTAACAGGCCTGCATGCTCTACCCCAGGGCCTACGAGAGCTAACAGGCCTGCATGCTCTACCCCAGGGCCTACGAGAGCTAACAGGCCTGCATGCTCTACCCCAGGGCCTACGAGAGCTAACAGGCCTGCATGCTCTACCCCAGGGCCTACGAGAGCTAACAGGCCTGCATGCTCTACCCCAGGGCCTACGAGAGCTAACAGGCCTGCATGCTCTACCCCAGGGCCTACGAGAGCTAACAGGCCTGCATGCTCTACCCCAAGGCCTACGAGAGCTAACAGGCCTGCATGATCTACCCCAGGGCCTATGGTAATCGGTCCTCGTTCCCGCTGTTGTCCTGGCCGCGACCTTGAACGTCTTGCTGCTCTAGACACTATAGTCGCCGCTAGGGGCTGCGGGTGGGAGGGAGCTTATCCGTGTTTTATTCACTCCCCCTATCGATCATCGATCACCGATTACCAATCATCAGGGGTCCCTGGGTTTGATACCCCATGCCTCGTCATGTGCCCCACTCAACAAGCACGATCATGTTCAAGGGCAGGCACAACAACAGGACACGACGATCGATCAGGGGGGATGCAGGGAATGCCCGGGTGCCAGACAAGCACGGTCATGTTCAAGGGCAGGAATAACAACAGCAATAACAACGCGTCACTAATAAAGACCGTTTTCAATATGAACGCTCTAAAGGCATTAGATATAGACAGTTTTCGGTATGAAGGGGTGAATACCGCTTGTGCGTGAACTTGTCACCTATTAGTTGTCTGTATGGTAGCCGAGTTAAGGCTCAAACATTTCCACCGCCAAGGGCCTAACATATTCTAGGCTATTTTCAACTCTCACTCCACTAAAATGCGGGTACACTATCACAAAATATTGAATACCGTGTGCGGGTGAACTTGACACAACATATTATTCTTACTAATTTGTCTGTATGCTAAAGGTGTTAGCGGTTCAAACATTTCCACCGCCAAAGGCTGAACATGTTCTAGGCTATTTTCAACTCTCACTCCAGGCAAATGCTGGTACACTATCACGAGATATTGAATACCGTGTGTGTGAACTTTGACACAACATAATATTCTTGCTAGTTGTCTGTATGGTAGCGGTGTTAAGGGATTCAAACATTTCCACCGCCAAGGGCCTAACATATTCTAGGCTATTTTCAGCTCTCGCTCCACGCAAATGCTGGTACACTATCACAAGATATTGAATAACGTGTGTGTAACCTATTAACAACATAATATTCTTACGGTGTTAGGGGTTCAAACATTTCCACCGCCAAATTCTGGTATTGTTGCCACATGTATATTGTCATCTCCTTCTTGTCACATAATATTATAGGGATTTTAAAAAAATAACATTTTATTGCTAGTTTTTTATTGACAATCAAAATTAATTAATTTAAAACATTCATAACTTACAGCCACGACAACAACATAGAGTACTTTTTAGGTCTTGTGACCAATACAAGTAATTAAGATTAGAGTGCAACATGTGATAGCATGAAAAAACATATAATCACTCTTTTACCTAATATAAAACATCAGGAGAGAATATCATTTTTTTACCATCTAGAAAATAAGTACGAGTCACCTCCAAAATAGTTCACGACACGCTGAGAGGCACTATAACGCCTATTGACAATGTCTCCAATGTTTTTACATGGAAATATTATTCCTCCAACATTCTCGATTACGATAACGTTCGGTTCATTGGGGGTCTCTTCCGATAGCACAACGTTATAACTTTTGTTTTTCTCAAGTTCGTTTAAGCGCTTGACACGGTTGTATTCTTCTTCCTCGATCTGGTCTAACACACTGCACAATACCTCCTCGTCCCAACGGGCATCCTGATGAGCAGTATTTTGAGGTGTTTGATGACATTGATGTTTGTGGCGAATAAGGCTGGAGAGCTTTGCGTAGGCCCCCTTACAAATGACGCATTTAAATGGCAATTGGATATGCAACGAAAGAAATATCCCAGGGAGAAAAAAAAACACTCTCGCTCAAGCGGCAACGCCCTGCGTTCCCCTCTCAAAATGTCTGCCACTAGCTCCAATGACGTCAACAGAGTTCTACGACAACATGAGCGCGCCTAGTTTATTAATTCACTTTTAAACATCACACTTTGTCCTCCGAGATATATCATACAGCGTGCTTTAGATTTAAATCGCTTACAATCCAAATAATAGGCAGACCGCTAGTGGTGGACACTTGGGTGACTCTGCTGACTGGTAGGCATCTGACTCTGGCTGTGAGTACTGGTAGGCAGACGACTCTGGCGGTGGGTACGCCGGTGACTCTAGGGGTGGGTGCGATGGCTGTGGCGTCGTGAAGGGTGGTGGCGGGTGGTTGAAGGGTGGTGGAGGCCTGGGAAACACGGCCACGACGTCCCCTTGGCGGAAATTGTAAACAGCACATTTCATATCACACAGGTAAGTCTCCTAGATTCTCTCGTAGGGTAGTACTTTAGTCGCTCTTATCGTGTGACAGGTAGAGTCGCAAAACTCGATGTAGCCTCGCTCCTCTCTGTCTTGGTTCACTACTTTGTAAATTACATGTCTATCGCTCACAACCACACTGTGATTATTTTCTCCAGTCATATAGGCACGACCCGTAACCGTATGACCCACAAACGTTAAATTAATATAGCCGGTTCTAATCATGGTGAGCGTACCCGAGAGCTTAAAAATGTGCTGTATGGTTTGTAGGGTCCACCGTGAACATGTATTAACTACCCATCTGCCCAATGTTGTTGTTGTTAACTGCTTGACTCTTAAACGCGTTCAAAGTTCACAATGGTAGGTGAACCGGGTTTTACTCCGGTGCAGGTAAATACCAATTTTTTGTTATTAAGCTCGCACACGTCTTCATCTGTTAGCGTACCAAAACGACAGGGTAGAAATACACAAAGCTCGCCATCCAGATAGGCTATTAGGCGTCTCCCGAACTTTGTATCTACCGCTTTTAATTTATCCACTGAGTACTTTTGATCCACTGTTAGATCATTCAATTTTACGGTCTGCACGGCATCAACAATATTCACCAGCTGCTGTAACTTGTCCATCTTGATCCCTGTTATAAATAGACGATCAAGTGGTGTCCCCTTATATATCCGCTCCCTTTCAACATGAAATACCCTGTTGTTTGTGACAGTTAGAGTCAAGGTTTTGAGTTTCTCCTTTTCCGGAAAGACTTTTGCAATGCTCTCCGAGGTGCTATAGACAGGATTTTATATGAAGGAACTTTTGAAAAATATAGACCGTTTTCGAAATGAAGGGATTTTTTAGTTACGTCGAATAAATATATATTTGTAATATCTGTGTTTGATTAGACGCTACCACCAGAAGGCCTAGACAAAAATACACCCCGGTTCACCCAAGCGATGTTCGAACCCCGACCCATGTGATATGAAATTTAAAATAAATTTTTTGTAAGGCTTTCTTTAACAACCTGATGAATATTCTAAACAGTTAGTTACATACGCCAAGTCATGTGATATGTAATTAAAAATAAATTATTGTAAGGCTTTCTTTAACAATCTGATTAAATTTTTGTAAGGCAGAATCAACATGTCTGGGGGGAACTTTTTTGAAAATATTGACCGTTTTCGATATTAAGGGATTTTTAATTACGTCACAAGGAAAAATCGTTTTGACACGTTGTGAGGGAGTGAGGTTCCAGGGTTGTAGGTCAGGTAGTTAAGTTACGTGAACTAGCCTGAGCGCCCGACGCCGCGGCCTGCATGTTTCAAATCAAGAATCAACATGTCTCGGGGTAGGTGTCAATCCTGAGCATTTAGGTGTCAAGTTAAGCTACTATAGAGTATATATAGTACATTAAGGTGTCAAGTTAAGCTACTATAGAGTATAGATATTTTTTGGGGCACAGCCACACTACCCGGAGGGGTTTTTATGTTGTCACACGAGGATGTTTTCGAATTCCTCGCCTCTCACGTCAACAGCGTGTTCAAGGTTAAACTGGGACAAGGGGACCCACGTAGTATTTATAATCATAAATTATGAAAATAAAATAGCCTTTGCTAAAATTAATGACACAGAAAGTTCACCTTCAATCTTACTATGTGTAAGTGTAAATTGAAGTTAAGATAGTATGATTTATGTTAAAGGTGTAGACATTACTAGAAACATTTTTAGGCAATGAACATGAACAGTCCTGTAACTTGTGGTCAACATTTAGAACCAGAGGTGGCTCATGAAGGAGAGCTCTGTGGCGTCGCCTTCCCTGCAAAATAAAGAAAAAGAAAAAACAAAACATATTTTGAAATTCATACTAATTTTCTCATATTTTTTCATTACATAGTGAAAAACATAAATGAATTTTAAAAATCGTTCTATCTTTTTCCGATTTTATTGAGGAAATTATCAAAACCATAATCGCGCCAGCGCGTGACATTAAAGCGCTCGTATACTAGCAAACTCTGTGGCGGGCTAGTTAAACAGCGCCCCCAAGCTCTGCATGCGTCACAGGGTGGTTGTCATGACGACCAGGCGTCACTTTCTTTAATCTTGACAAGTTTTTGGAATATGCTGCTGAAGTGCGTGGGTGCATAAAACCGCAAACGATAGGGGTACAAAATAACGCAGGTAAATAAGAGCGTAATTCTTAACTGCCGTAAAAAGTCGAGTGTCTGTTTCCTTTCTTCTGTTTGGCAGCAGGAATGTGTAGACTACTGGAATTAACAGCTATCCAACTTCACCCTCTGAAACCTGATTGTCCTCTAACATAACTTGCGCTGTTTTGTACCTGCTCAATTTTGGGAGCACTAGATTGCGCTGTTTTGTGCTTGTTCTATTTTGGGACCACTAGGTTGCGCTGTTTTGTACCTGCTCTATTTTGGGACCACTAGGTTGAGCTGTTTTGTGCTTGCTCTATTTTGGGACCACTAGGTTGCGCTGTTTTGTGCTTGCTCTATTTTGGGACCACTAGGTTGCGCTGTTTTGTGCTTGCTATATTTTGGTACCACTTGGTTGCACTGTTTTGTACCTGCTCTGTTTTGGGAGCACTAGGTTGCGCTGTTTTGTGCTTGCTCTATTTTGGGACCACTAGGTTGCGCTGTTTTGTACCTGCTCTATTTAGGAGAGCACTCGATTGCGCTGTTTTGTGCTTGCTCTATTTTGGGACCACTAGGCTGCGCTGTTTTGTACCTGCTTTATTTTGGGAGCACTAGGTTGCGCTGTTTTGTGCTTGCTTTATTTTGGGACCACTTGGTTTCACTGTTTTGTACCTGCTCTATTTTGGAAGCACTAGGTTGCGCTGTTTTGTGCTTGCTCTATTTTGGGACCACTAGGTTGTGCTGTTTTGTACCTGCTCTATTTTGGGAGCACTAGATTGCGCTGTTTTGTGCTTGCTCTATTTTGGGACCACTAGGTTGCGCTGTTTTGTATCTGCTCTATTTTGGGACCACTAGGTTGCGCTGTTTTGTGCTTGCTCTATTTTGGGACCACTAGGTTGCGCTGTTTTGTACCTGCTCTATTTTGGGACCACTATGTTATGCTGTTATGTACCCACGCTCTTCGGGGCCGCAACCAGTTTTTAGGGCTGAGCTAAGGTGTGGTCTGCTACCAGCTGCATTCGGTCGGCTCTAAGTCGTTGATTTGTATTGTGTCTGTGTGTGAATATGTGTGTGTGTGTGGGGCGCGTTTTCGCTCATGTTTTGGATTAATTAGTGAATAATGAAAGCTTCAAATATTTAAAAAACTTAATTTTGGTTCTGTATCATTAAAAGAAAAGTTTGAAATTAAAAACAATGGAAGGCCAGTAAAAAAATCCTACTTATTAAACACCATGAGAAAAAAGAGATTAAATGATTTGGCCATATCGTCAATAGAACAGTCAATGATTCGCGAGATACCAGACAAAAACAGAATATTAGATTTTTCTTTCAAACAATAAACTTACTGGTACATTAATTCTTAAAGTATATTGGCTAGAAAGTGTTCAAGATATTGTTAAGAACCTATTTATCTATTTTTTTAGTTTACTTGTGTGTGTGTGTGTGTGTGTGTGTATTTCACGATGAACAATCTTTGACTTCGAACCAAGGGAGTTGTCATACTTTTATATATAGATTTTACTTACTTTTATTAACTTTATCCTTTTTATACTTTTTATAGTGTAGTTTGTCAGCTAAATATAGGATGGTATAAGGTTGATATAAGGTAAGTTGTTGTCTACCTAATTTAACTTTTTTTTTAAGTTTACTCACGAGCCGCTACTGTTTAGAACCATTCTTGAAACAAGAAAAAAAAGTGGCAATGAATAGGGTGGAAAGCTGTAGTGAAATGTTGAATTAAACGGTATGAAATAAATTATAAGTCTTATTAAGAAGAATCGTTTAGTCAACAACACAGATACAAAGAATTTAAAAAAACCAATATTGTTGCATCGAAAGATAAAACTAAAATAAACTAAAGCATAAACTAAAAATGAGCAATGAAGTGCTTGTATCAGTATAGGAAATAAATTAATATTACTAGCTATATGCTAGTGACACAAAAATAGTCTCTATATAATTATGCAGCGTAGTTTTTTTAACACTCCCACTCGCCGTATATTTTCACCACGTTCAGCCTTTCAACATTTTTGGTGAATTTACTTCTTGCTATTGGCTTCGTCAAAATTTCCACCATATGCTCATCACTACATAAGTATTGCACTGCCACAATGTTTTCTTCATTGGCCTCTCTGATGAAATAAAGTTTAACGTCAAAATGCTTCATTCTGGCATGCACTTCTGGGTTCCTAACTAGTCTGAGTGTGCTTTGATTGTCGATGTACAATATTGTGAGACTCACACATTCCTCATTCATGTACTTAAGTAACTGACGGATCCAGTACGCTTCACGTGCTACCTCACAACTTACAGCATACTCTGCTTCAGTGGTTGAAAGTGTTACTTTCTTTTGTCTCTGACTTAGCCAGGTAATTGGTCCCCCACCCATGATGAAGACGAAACCAGTCGTTGACTGACGTGTGTTGTCCATACCAGCAAAATCCTCATCTGTATATCCTGTCAGCGATGTTTATGAATCGTAAATGATTCCCATATCTGGTGCTCCTTTCAGATATCTCAAGACTCACTTCACTGCTGCCACATGTTAGGAGTTTGGATTTTCTAAAACCGACTGACAACGCTCACTGAATATGCAATGTCTGGTCTAGACACCATTGCTGCATATAAGAATGAGCCAACCACTTCACGGTAAGGAAAATCCATGAAGTTTGCATTTGCATCGGCTGGTGTGCTTATTGGAATTGCATATGTCATGTTGAACTTTCTCAGAATCTTCTTTATGTACATCTGCTGCCTAATACCAATTTTCTTTGAAGCACGATCACGGCCCACATAGCACCTGCAATTTTCTGTCGTTATTTCAATTTTTTTCATGTATTCTAGTAATTTCTTAATTGCTTCACTGCTTTTTGACAGTACCAGACCATCGTCCACATAAAACAGCATATATATATATATATATTGTTCATTCACTTATCCATGGAAAACACATCGATCAACTGTACTTGACGTTAAGTTGAATATTTTGTTCCAAGATTTCAAAGCTTGCTTCAAATCATATAGACTCTTCTTCAGTTGGCACACCGGGTCACGGTATCTAAAGTCGAGATCTCTCGGGGGTTCCATAAAAATGTTTTCTTCTAGTTCACCATTTTAAAATAGTGCCTTCACGTCAAACTGTGTGATTTCTAAGTCTTTCTCTGCTGCAATGCACAGCATGATTCTTACAGAATCATATCTGACCACCTCTTTATAGCCAATTCCTTCTCGCTGACTGAAACCTCTAGCTACTGAGCGAGAATTTGCTTTCACTTCACTTGAGCCTGGCATGTGCTTTACTTTGTACACCTAATCACAAGTTACAATATTTTGTTCGGGTGGTCATGGCACTAGTTTCCATGTTTTGTTCCTCTTCAGGGCTTCAAGCTTTTCTTTCATGGCTTGCTGCCACTTGTCCGTATTATTTGAACATATTGCCTCCTCGTAGGTGTTGACTACTTCAATTGTTGCACAATTTCCATGTGACTCATACCAGTTTGTGGACTTATACCCTACAAGGTAGACTTTTTGCTCTTGCATCCCATTTACTCCTCCTGAGCTCTTTTGGCACATGAATATACGCCTCCGCACCAAAGATTTTCAAGTGACTCAAATTTTGTTTTCCTCAAACCACTGCTAGAAAGGGGTCTTGCTCATATTCCGTGAATTCGGAGCTCTGATGAGGATGTAAATAGCTGTCCTTACTGGCTCTGAACACAAAATTTTCTGCAGACCACTCGCCAAAAGCATTGTTCTCGCTGGTTCTTGGATGCTTCGATTTTCTCGCTCGACAGGTCCGTATTGCTCCGGTGTGTAGGGTGACGCTCTTTCATGTATCTAACCATGTTCTTGTTACAATTTTGACTCTTTTATTCACAATCTCAAGTCCATTATCGGTTCTCATTGACTTGGCTTTGTTCCCAGTTACAGATTCCACTGCCCTCAATTGGCCATCTATCTTATGGCTCATTTCAGATTCGTGCACTAGGAAGTGTACATATCGGAAACTTGTAGCTTCGTCTTTGAATACAATCATGTATTTGTAGCCTCCTACTGAAGTTGTATTCATGGGACCACATACATCTACGTGAAATCTCTCACCAGGTCGACAATCACGTTCCTCTCGCGTTGGATGCGACATTCTATGCGTCCTCCCCACTAAACAGACCCCACAGAAAAAACTTATTTTCTTCGGAGAACGACATGCCACTCACAGCATCGTTTTTCGCCATCATTTTTATTGTGTACACGCTCTAATGTACAAGTCTCTGTTGCCACCTTTTAAGTGACGTAATTGTGGCAACGTTCGACACTTCTTCACCATCCATGCGAAGCCTCAAACGTTATTGGTTGGCACTATCTTTCACTCCAATCACTGCGATTGTCCCATTAGGATACTGCAACTCGCACACACGCTCTCTTTCTATCATCATGAAACCTCGTGACTTTGCTGTCTCAGTAGAAAAAGGTTTGTTTCCAAACTAGGAACATACTGTACGTTTTCTAAGACACACGGCTCCCAACTATCACCATTCCTCATCGACATGTGCGTTGAACCGTGTCCACATATCGGTACCTTTGCACCATTAGTAACTCTCATTATTTTCCTGATAAGTTCTCATTCAGTTCACTGATCCACTCTTTTCTACTTGCTATGTGCTGCGACGCACCCGAGTCAATGATCCACACGTCTTTCAAAGCACTATTTGTAATTTCACTTGACAGTACCATGAACGCAACGGACGTTTTATTCTTCTTATTTGGGCACTCACACTACCAGTGTCCCACTTGGCCACAACTATGACATTTTGTTAACTTCGTTTGGTCTTCAATTAAATTGCTGCCCTTTTTCTTGCTGAACTTTGTTTGCCTTTTCGGGAACAAAATGTACCACTATCCAATCCACTCTGCTTGTTCTGCTGGTCTTCTTCCTAGCGCAGACGTGTTAACAAACTGTTCAAGTTTCTCCCTTCTCTTATCTTCTACTACACTTTCTTGACATTTTGATGATGTGGTGTCAGACTGCTGATGATCCTGATCATCCTCATGTTGTCGGAAAGTTTCACCTTTATTTTTAATTTCAATGGCAAGCTTCATAACTTTGGACACATGCACTGCTACTGGCTCATCTTCTACCATTTGTAGGGTAAAAAATTCCTCATAGAGTGTCATACCTTCCCTTCACTCTTTTTCTATGGAATGGCACTCAACTTGTAATATATTTCTTTTGCTGTGGTACAAGTCAAAACATTCAAAGCCTCTTCATTCTCCAGGGATAATATCAGAGCCGCCATTGCCTTGCCATCATTTGCACTAAACTCTGCTTTTTGTGTTGTTGCATTTTCATTCATAACTTCAGTTATATAATTTATCAAACACTTCCCACGCAATATTGCGTTCATCTGAAACCTCCAAAATTTATAGCTGCTACCACTGAGCTTGTGGTTTATAACCACTGACATTGATTCGCTCATTTTTTTACAGTTTACTTTATTATAATTACTCTTTTATACCTTGCTATTCAGTTGAGATCCTACCGGAGCTAAAACGATCTCACATGAACAGTGAACTTACACTAGCTGCAATGAAACGGACCACCAACTCAAACGGAATAGTGGTTGACTAACGATTACTGACAAAATAAAACGACACCATTTTTTCAGCTTGAAAAAACTCTTTTACTCATATTAGAATAAACGACACAAACTTTTCAACTTGAAAAATCTCTTTCACTCGTATTAGACTCACTAATTTACTATTTCGAAACGTACCTGGGCCCATAACCCTTTGAATTAAACTGTATGAAAGAAATCAGTCTAATTAAGAAGAATCGTTTAGTTAACAACACAGATACAAAGAATGTAAAAAAAACCTTGTTACATCGAAAGCAAAGAGAAGCTAATAATAAGCAATGCAGAGCTTATATCAGTATAGGAAATAAATTAATATTACTAGCTCTAAGCTAGTGACAGAAAAATAGTTTCTAGATAATATGCAGCGTAAATTTTTCTTAACATGAACAATTGAAATGTTACAAAAAGACAGCTCAATATATTCTACATAAGTGTCAAACCTTGGATATAACCGAAGAAAACGTTAAAATAAAAATTAAATATTTGGAGGAACAACTGAGCCTTATTATAATATCCCCTCGTTATTCGCCTAGGATGATTATTTGAGCTTGCATATTATATTTTACTCATCCTGACAGCTATATTGTATTAGGAAATACCCATGTCTCAACACTTCCCCACCATCAATATCTATATACTTTTAAAATGAAATTAGGTACTTGCTCATCAAGACTGAGTAAACAACAATGTTACTACTTGGAAAAGATAAAATAAATTTTGGACGACAAAGAATTACATGAAAATATATTATTAGATAAAGTTTATATACGTCCAGACGTAACATACAAAAAAAAGGGGCGGTGGGGGTAGAGGGTCTGGTAACTAAGGATGGTCATGTAGAGCTGGCAGTAACAGTTCAAACATTTTATGATTAGCCTGATTTTGTCAAAATACAAAGATTTTGCCGGTCTTTTTCCTTAGATGCGTATTCAAGTGGAAGATCAACTTTTATTATTAAGTATTCTAAAGGCAGTGTCATTATTTGGGTTCCACATTGTGAGTATTATATCTGATAATAATAGAGTTGATCGAAATATGTTTGAAATTGTATGTGGGGGACCAATGCTACCATCAATAACTACTCCTTTTAATGAAAGAGACTAATTTTTTTAATAAAGTTTAGTTCACTCTTCAAGTCAATCCATAACAATCGGCTGAACCAACGTGACTCCCAACAAACCCTCATATTTCCTGAACCAAACGTTATCCTGAAGCATATAAACAACACAAATGACCATGACTACAACTCTACCATGAATTTGCCCCAAAATCGTATGTGTGCAAGACTAGGTGACATTAAGATCATTCATAGTTTAGAGCAAGATAAACTGTTGAAATTAACCCCAAATCTGACAAGAAAGGTGCTTTACCCAACTTCCGGAGAGATACTTAACATTTCTTTTTACTCAAAATTGTTCTATAAAAAGAATAGCTAACCTAGAACTAATCCAAGAAAATACAATAGGTAGTTCTCAGTTAATGACCATTATATCGAAATGGTGGAAAGTTTTAAATACTAAAAGTACCACAAGTGGAACTAAATTAAGAGACGTGTCTAGAAAACCAATCAGATGTGATGAAAGTAGAAGCCTATAATTTATCTGTTATTTCGGAAACTGGCTTAATAAATGGTCAGATTTGAGTGGATTTGAATATGAAAAACCAGGAAGTGCATGGGGAAAACTTAGTTTGGAAACAAGACTTTCACTTAAGCACACTACAAATACATTAATAATGCTGTAAGTACTTGTTAGAAACCCATGGAAATGTTTTCAACTACGTGCTAGTAGGCAAATTTCTAAATGATGATATCGAAACTAAGTTTGTACAATATCGTCAAATGAGTGGAGGAAATTATCACGTAAGTATAGCTGAAATTTTGGTGTCGGAAAGAAAAATAAAAGCACCATATATTCAAAAAGTAGAATTTTCTAGAGCTGGTGAATTTTCAATAAGTGAAATTGTATCGGAGAAGAAGATGAATGTAATGAACAAAATGATAAGTTTAGTAGTGTCCACGATACGAATTTGTTTGAGTCTGTTATCAATGAAGACGTTACAAATTGTGAACTAATGACTTTGACTTACATAACAGGCTATGCAGTGAACAAAGTGGGCAGGTCATGCACTGTATTTGCGTGGTGTGTGAAGAAGTGTTACAATACGATAATATGACGGATTTGAAGAACACTAGGACGGAAGAGAGCATCAATACTTGCATTTCATTGACAGAGGAGGTTTAAAAAAACCAAAACCTGAATTCGTTCAACTGTTAATGTTAGTACTAAAACTATTCAAGTGTTCAACATCAAGAAAGAAATGTTTTCGGCCAAAAAATCACAAAAAGGTTTTTTATATGGAATCACAATGCAATTGGGAGAAGAGTTTGGTTGGTTGACCACTAAAATCTGCACTAACCTTATCTAGGTTTAGTTTAAAAATTTTGAAGACAGACTACAATATAAGAAAAGCTAAAAAAGTTAATTAAATAAGCTTTCCTGTTAACAAAATCAAGTAAATCTGTGTGCATCTAAAACTTTGTAAATAATGTAGCCTATATTATGTTGATGCTCAGACACTTTTTTAGTTCTTATAATACATTTAACATTTGAAAATATGCTAACTATATTTCACAATAAATTAAGAGCAAGTATTATATTCTAGCTTAGAATTAGGATCAACATTATTTTTTACAAATTTATTAAGAATGTAATTAACATATCATTTGTCAATAATTTGTACTTAACATTAAGAACTTTTTCAACACACAATTATTGATTTAAGTAATTAGATTCGAATTATAACTGGCGAAAGAAAGGAAAATGGGAGTATTGTGGTTAACAAAATAAAATCAATCAAGTTGTGAAAAGATTACAATGTATAAAGCTTATAAAGCTTCAACATAACACGATTTGTTGGAATAGTTTATGGGAACGCACGCTAGCTACAGCTGTAATAGGGCTGATCTTGTGACGTCACCGCAGAAGCATGCAGGCCCGTTAGCTTTCGTAGGCCCCGGTCAGATGCAATACGCGTAGACTTTATCAAAATACAATTTTAAGGTGAAGACAGAAAAAAAACAAATCGGGACGATAAACATATACATCGTTGAAATAGACCAACAATAGGAAACAACATGTTTAAAATTACAAATAAAGAAACTTCATAGCAACTACTTGTAGCAATGTTCAAAGCTAATTCAAGTTCCCTAGCCATCTCGTGGCATCCAACCTAAGACGCACTAGCTTTCTAGTGGCCAGAAAAAAGTTGATGTTAAGAGTGAGGCATATTCATAACAACAATTATTTGAGGTGTCCTCCCGATAGGTGACAGCTATATTTAAAGTAAATTTTAGTAGCCATGCCATCTTGTGGCGACCAAACAAATTGAATACTGGTTAAAAATAAAGTTAACATAAAATTCGCTTGTAGTAAACGACGCCATCTACTAGCAAGCAGCATGGCCACAACCTTAATTAATGCATCTGAAAAACCAAACCACCAAGAGGTGAAACAGATTACTACAACTAAGCTCGAGAGAAATAAATTTCACCTAAGGAATATAACTAAAAAAGGAATAATAGCTTTATACTAACCACGTTAATTATTTTAAAGAAAACTTTCTCAGTCAAAGCTTTAAGCTTAAATTTTAAAGTCCCAAAAGATACATTTTAAAAGATTACATATTTAGGCCGAAATATAATTTAGAAGAATGCGCAGATTACATATACTTAGGTGGCGTCACTTACCTCTTGGAAGTTGGTGAAATAATGAGTAATTATACAATAAAACATGAACATTTATAGTGCCTGATCTTGGTCACGTGCTCACAGAGAGTGGATCGAAGGATGGGAAGTAGGATGGGTAGAAAGGGCGAAGAGGGGGGAAATAAAATATCTAGATGTTTCTTGAAGTGGGCACCGCCTAGTGACTAGTAGAACGTTCTAGTCAAGATTGGGGGTGTAGGGAATAGCTACCTCTCCCCTCCACTTTCGTGGGCGTAATCTTTTATCTGCGCCGCATTATCTACGTGGCCTACATCAGTCTGGTATTGAAGTGCGTCCAAGAAAGGTATTGGTGGCCACGTGCGTAGAGATGAGAGTCTAAACCGGTCGGAGGGTGAGTGATTTATCAATGTTTATCATGTTCTTGTAACACGGTTACAGATGTAATCCTAGTAATATATAAAAATGAAATGTCCATCTGTCTGCTTGTTGCTCAGTCACTTTATTAAGTGTGCAAAATTTCACATGGATATAACTTGGACTTTCGGTTAACACACAGGCTATAAATTTTATATTAAAACCCAATAAAATTGATTTTTTATTCAAATAATTTGCCTTAAAACACGTGATCAATTGTATTTTCCTAATGAATGTATAATTCATTGTTTTCTGTCTTACTTTAGAGCCAAATCAACTACAATCCAAAGAGTAATTACAGAATACTTTCAATCTTATATCCTAGGAGAAATTAGATTTTGTTTTATATTTTGTAAGGACTCAGTGACGTGGGGTAATACACGTGGCCCTGCACATGGTCACGTGACTGGTACTGGGCAGCAGTGGTATCAGTATCAACTTGAGGCCAGAGCAAGTTTTGTTCAAGATGGTTCAAGATCGAACAACCACGGGAGTTACCGCATGGTATGGTAGCTCAGCCGTGGTGCCGCGGTGTGGATAGGAAAAGGGAAAACTGCCACACTATCTTTTCCACGAAAACCACTTTTGTTAAGAGAACAAAACCAATTATGGCTCTCCCTGGCGTAAAAAAGTTCCCAGAGGTAAAAGCAAACCAGGTCAGACATATCCTTAGGAGGAATTGGCCACTGCATGATGCCATAAAAGGCAAGGTTGAGGGAAAGAGGAGCTTAGAAAGAAGGAGAATTCAAATATTGGGTGACTTGAAGGAAAAAAGAAAGTCCTAGGAGCTCAAGGAAGAGGAGGCAGAGGACAGGGTTCATTAGCGGTTTAAGTTCACTGACAAAAGGAATGGACCTGTCATGATACAGAACACATAATAATAATAACAGGGTGTCCAGCCAAACCATATTTTAAAATTCCCTGACTTTTCCAGGTTTTCCAGAACCAATTTACAACTTTTCCAGTCCCTATATAATACACACTATCTTATTAAGATCACAACTTGATGCAATAATATTTCTAAACACATCCACACTCTGAAATTGTGACACTCTATGAAGGGTTACAGCCTAAAGTGATGGGCTCTTGGGTAGAGCGATCTAAGTTAGAATTCAGTGAGATCATATTGATACATTAAAATATTGCTTTGCACAAATACAGTTTAAAAAAATAAAGACCGGAAGTAGAAGGACGGAAAGATGGATGACACACAAAAATCCCATGTTGACGTTGAGAATTAAAATTTGTATGTTCAACTGTGTTAAAAGATATTGTTGTGTATTAAATCGTAGAAAAATGTAATGTTTAGTANAAAAGATATTGTTGTGTATTAAATCGTAGAAAAATGTAATGTTTAGTAGTGTAAATAAAATGTTAGTATTTTTTTTAGTGATTATGGGAAAATTCCAGAAATTTAATTAAATTCCCTGACTTTTCCATGACTTTTCCCTGACCAAGCAAATTCCCTGACTTTTCCCTGCTTTCCAGGTTTTCCAGGTCGCTGGACACCCTGAATAATAATAATAATAAACCTTAGTAGGCCAATCATCGTGTTTCTCAGACAAATAAAATTTACATGTGGGTAGCGTTTAACATATTTTTTGGTTTGGTCTTACATTTACATAGATAAATATAAAGAAAAATAGACGAATACTCCCGTTAAAATGTAGCATAAACTCCAGAGTAGACACGTAAATAATCAAATAAAATCTTACATGTACATTTTTGTGCTAGCCATGTCCCTTTAAGAAATTATTTTTTATAATATAATTTTACCAATATTGAGACCCTAACGCCTTGGGCCGTTTAGCTGCAGGTACGGGTTACTTCAAAATCTAGAAGTCTGATTCCTTGCATTATCATTATAGAAAACCTAGGAGTAACTGAGCATTTATTATTTATTCATTCTTTTGTAAGCCCAACACTTTCAACTACTTGACCACTTCTTCAGTTCACGCTATAACCAAGAAAGAATACTTATATTTGACATGGATTTACGTTCTGGAAGAAATATTGGGGTGTGCATCTTGGATTTATTATGTTTACCCCTATGCTAAATTGTGAGTTTGATGCCTTAACTCACTTGATGAGATATGTGGATAGTTCCAAAATCAGAAAATATAGAAAGGGAATATCTTAGCATAATATGGGAAACTTGAGAATGTGACACAACTTTTTTTTTTTAAAGCTAAAACATGTAATTCGCCAGTGCACGCAAATAAACCTAAGGGTGTGCTTCCTTAATGGGCTATTGTCTTTTACTATTATATATACTTTGCTCAAATATGAATTTAGTGGAATCTTTCGTAATGAACATTCGGCTACAATGCGGTTAGTTAATTTGTGCCAATCTACATACATTTCAATAATGGTAAACATTTCGATTATCCATCAACGTCGATTTTAGTGAGCTTGAAAACTAAAATGTCTAAATATTTTTAAAAATTATTTTGTTGGTGTTTGAACCTAAGACTTGAATGGTTTCTCTATCAAAGTTCTTATTTTTATCGCACATAAAGCAACTGAAATTATGAATGGGAAGGGGACGTAAGACTGAGTTCAGACAGCTACTGAACCTTACCCTACGGACTCAAGCTTCATTCCACGGCTGCAACACGCACAACAGACAGGTTAGGTTTTGATTATCAGTGAGTCGGTGAGTCCTGATGTGATAGGAGATTTTAAGTACAGTTTCTTACTAATGTAGCATGTCACCTAAATCAAAATGACATCTAAAAACTGTAATCCACACAAAATGCTAAACTACAATAAGGGAATCCGAAGAAGACAATTAAAACTGATATATTCAGCAATAATATCATTTGGATTCTACTTACACTACGTGGATGTTCCCGGATACAATCACCATGCTTTCACCAACTGTTCTGCTAGCATGGCGGAAGCAAAGGCGTGGCAGTTTCAACGCACGTCTAACCTCTTGACCTCAAAATTGAAGAAAGACCCGACGGTCGTTGGTTCGTTGTCGCGAAGCCGCGAGCGACGAGCACTGCGCCCCTAGCGGACTTCCTTGGCAACTCTTTCTCCAACGTTCCAACCCCCCCCTTTTTCCTCCCCTTTCCCTGGTTTACTTGCCCAGTTTGCTAATCAAGAAAAGAGTATATAACGGGGGACTCCTAGGTTCACAGATTGTAGTTCATTATTATATATCTTCGAAGAAAGAAACTCTGCTCCACCACTTGTAGAAGATACTGCTGACCATGACGGTTAGGTCGTGGGTGTCACCACCTCGATGCCAAGGAAATCCTGTCTATTGATCCAAGTATTCGGTTATTTCCCAAGTCCTTCAGACTTGTTGAGTTAGTCCATATGACTATGTAAGTTTTTGTTATTCAAAGTGGCTATGAGATTAGTCCCACGTCCATCAGACGCGATGTTTCAGTCAGAGTGACTATGTTTAGTTTTCGTTTGTCAAAGTGGCTAGGATATTAGTCCCATGTCCATCAGACGTGTTTGCTTTAGTCAAGATGATTGTGTCTATTAATAGTCCATCTGACGCGATGCTTTAGTCAGAGTGACTATGTTTAGTTTTTGAGTCTAGCTGACTTAATTTTCTGTTAGTCGGAAAGTTTGAATACATATTATTCCTATATTCTTATGACATAGCTTAAATACAGGAGCCTTGAGCTCAACATGTAATAGGGCCCAGACTTAGGTGTCCTCTTCTTCACAAGTTCATTATTCCATTCTAAGTCCATAAGACTTCACAATATCACATGACGCCGTGGACGTCATGCTCTTATGTTCAAATGTTTGTATGGCTACAAGCAGGTTGTCTAAAGCCTTTAAATGAGGACCTAGTTAGGTCTGTATCTAACAGCACTCTAGTTGGCATCTCTTATTCTGTGTTATTATTTTGGGTGCGCAAAGTGCGGAATACGGCTAAGTTTGTATGGTGGCCCGCAAAGATAGTATTTTCTTTAGCCCCTTGGTTGATGCTTCTTATGATTTAGTATTTAATGTTGATGTATACTAATCTTGATGTTTACCCCAGGCAGTGGGTAATGACATAAATGTACTATTGAATGCTCTGGCAGTACCCACTGGGAAAGGACCGGCCATATTACTATTTAGTGTAGACATCTGGTTGCTTTTTAGCCATTTACCGATGTAATTGACAGTCCGTCTTCTTAGAATATATTATTGATCTCTGAAACAGTTCTTTATTACAAACCAAGCCAGCTAGCTAGGCCGAGCTTAGGTTAATAACTCTAAAATTACTATAGAATCTGTTGCCACATCCTCATTTGTATTTAAGTCACCTTGTTTCCTTTTTAGACCCTTCTGGTGGAAGTCAGGCGCTAGCCCGAATGTTTTGGAATCCAATACTCTGTATCTACTTAACGTCCTTTTGACTGTTGCCGTGTTGTCTTGGACACGTATTCTCCCGAGCCACGGGAAATTCCTATAACTTTGGAGTTGTTAAACCATAACTTATATGCTAGTGTTAAACTTAATATTGTTCATCTAAGAGTTACTTGTTTTCCTTTGCCTATTTAATGGACATTAATCACTGTTACTTGTTTGGTCTAACTTTCTATTTTCTTTATCAATTGTAACCCGATATCTAACTTTATGTTATTGTATAATAAATCTATTATTGTTACCTATTTATTTCTTTCTATGTTATAAAAAAATGTACCTATCTTTGAACATATATATATAACCCAATCACATGGTTTTAAATTTTTACGTTACTGTCATTTTTTGGCTAGGCACGTGAAGAAAAAAAAATGAATGAAAATAAAATAGAAGAATAAATTATAAGAAAATCTTAAAAAAGAATAAAACATTTAAAAAACTGAATATTGATGTACCTACCTAAAGTATAAAAGGGATGAAGGGAATCTATATTTGTATAAAGATTTGTTATCCTCAGCAGGATACCATGGTAACTTCCTCCCCCCTACACCCTTGTCATAGATTTCTGCCCCATATTACAACAGAAGTGGAATCTGTTAGATCAGTGACTCATCTTCAAATAAACGAAAAGGTAATGTTGTTTCTACGTAATCTATTCATAGATACCTGCAGTGTTGCCAGGTCTAGAGCATTATTGTACCCATCTTTGCTTCATTCCTTGCAAACATCACTATTGGACTAGCACTACACACAGAACTTGGTTTCATTCCTCGCAAACATCACTATTGGACTAGCACTACACACAGAACTTTGTTTCATTCCTCGCAAACATCACTATTGGACTCGCACTACACACAGAACTTTGCTTCATTCCTTGCAAACATCACTATTGGACTCGCACTACACACAGAACTTTGTTTCATTCCTTGCAAACATCACTATTGGACTAGCACTACACACAGAACTTTGTTTAATTCCTCGCAAACATCACTATTGGACTCGCACTACACACAGAACTTTGTTTCATTCCTTGCAAACATCACTATTGGACTAGCACTTCACACAGAACTTTGTTTCATTCCTCGCAAACATCACTATTGGACTCGCACTACACACAGAGCTTTGTTTAATTCTTCTTAAACATCACTATTGGACTCGCACTACACACAGAACATTGTTTAATTCCTTGCAAACATCACTATTGGACTAGCACTACACACAGAACTTTGCTTCATTCCTTGCAAACATCACTATTGGACTTGCACTACACACAGAACTTTGTTTCATTCCTCGCAAATCACTATTGGACTCGCACTACACACAGAACTTTGCTTCATTCCTTGCAAACATCACTATTGGACTCGCACTACACACAGAACTTTGCTGCCCAAAATTGACAATTTCTGAACACGCAAGAAAAAGAAAACCTAATCAGATTCTTCTATTACTATAAGGATAAGTTTATTATAATATTTGGTAGTGGAGTTTTAATATATTTTAAGGTTACTAACCCTTTAATGTAAATTAAGGGGTTGAGCCATAGGGTTCGGGAACTTTTTTTTAATCAAAGAGCCGAATTAGTACAAATTTAAATGTTGGGAGCCACAAATATATTTTCATATGAAATATAAAACAAGATATTTAAAAAATGGCAATATTCTTTAACACATTTAATTACAGGTATAGAGTAAATATTGTATGTGTAGGCGTTTAGTGTAACTTTTGAACTTGAATTTTTCAACTAGATTTTTAAGTTTGGAGTGTATTTGGTGTTTTTTAATTTTACTAACTCTTTCAAACTTTCATCTGTTAGCCTGGTTCGAAACTTACTTTTAATGTACTGCCTAGTAGAGAAACATTGTTCACAGCTATATGTTGAACCAAAAACATCAATAGGCCAGAAGCAAGATTTCGGTAGTGTGCATAGTTTACCGCTAGAGAGTTCAATATGATGTCTTGTGGTGTATTCTCCGCAGATGTAAGGCTCGTTTCAACCATTTACTTTTGTTTGGCAAACCATATAGGCCTACTTTTATTTTGAATTTCTAAAATCTCCCATTGTAGTTCTGAAATCTGTATTCCAGGAAAGGCTTTGATATCCAAGAATTTCAAATTGCATTCGAATGGGAATAATATAAATTTAAACTTCTCCTGATAATTCCTGAAGTCTTGAAATCCTCCTTTGTATGACCTTGGTGATTATATCACTGAACACTTTACAGTTTGTTTTTTCATCTTCACAACTTAATTTGTATCCAACATTTCTCACGTTTTAAAAACACACTAATAATGCATCTATGGAAACATCTTCATTATTCTAGTGTCTGCTCAAAAACAAGCACTTCTAATAACTGTAATGCAGTATTTCCTTTTCCTTGCAACTTTAGGTTTAGCTTGTTAAAATTCTTAGTCATATCAATCAAGAAATATAAATTTTGAAGTCATTTGAAATTAGTGAGACATTAATGTATGCTGTCTGTTATAATCCTTGATAGTTAAAAAAAACTATTATTTCTTCCAAAGAATGTCGTTTAAGTACCAAACATCTCGGCAACAATCTCATTGTTGTAAATGTACGTAAATGCGTATATTTTCCATCCATTTCTTGTAGCAGTGCAGAAAATTGCCTGTACTCGGATGGAATTAACTAGGCTATTGGAACAACAGCTACGGTATTATTCCTAGAGATTTTGCGACCAAAGCTTATTGATGCACAATACAATGAAATTGAATTATTCCATGAGAGATATTCGTGGAGAACAGTGTGACAAAGCCTTTGTTTTTCCTAATCATAGAAGATGCTCCATCCATCCCAATGGACGCGGTGCTAATAATAAACACAGGAAAACAAATGCAATCTATTAAAGGAATTCTTAGGTCCAGACCGTTTCAAGTTTTCTATAAGTCAGTTTCAGAAGAAAGATCTGAACGTTCAGCACGGTTGTTTTCAAAGATGGGAATGGCTTGCTTACTCAAAGTTGAAGGATATAGCTTATTGAAAATATTGCTTTGTATTTTTGTCAGAATATAAGAGACCTGTCAGTACGGACGGCTTTATTGACAGGCCAACCGTTTAGAAAGTGGAAGAAGGGAGTGTAAAATTATATCTTATAGCTATACACTTGTTAGAATTGTGCGGTAAAATTTTGATGGTCGAATGACCTTAACTGTACTAAATGAACCCCCCACTCACTTGCGTTAGTGATCGCATGAACCAGATATACACTTTAATAGATTGCGTTTATAAAATCATGTGCTGGAGTGGCAGACGGGATGGTGTTGTTTATTTAAGTACATACAATTAAATCTGCTTCTATCACATTAATATTAACCCCTGTGACACATGAGGGTGGCCTGTATCCCATTTATAAAGCAGCTGCACTAACTTGACGAGTTTGTAGACATGGATTATAGCTTTGAAAAATGTATTGTCAACATTTTTTACCACTCTGTGTGTGTGTGTGCGCGCGCGCTCGCGCGCGCACGCGCGTGTGTACATGCGTGTGTGTATGTACACTTCGTCCTACTACCCATCTAGGCCTAGACTATCATATTACTGACGCTAATATGGTAGGGATGATGAAGCTATAACATGGAGCTATAACATGTGTGGTGGAAGAGCGAGCAAAACATTTAGTAAAAATCTCCTTGTTTCCAGCCAAACGGGACCCAGACGCTAATCTCCGTGCCTATCCCCCTGTTTCCAGTCAAACGGGACCCAGACGATAATCTCCGTGCCTATCCTCCTGTTTCCAGTCAAACGGGACCCAGACGCTAATCTCCGTGCCTATCCTCCTGTTTCCAGTCAAACGGGACCTAGACGCTAATCTCCGTGCCTATCCTCCTGTTTCCAGCCAAACGGGACCTAGACGCTAATCTCCGTGCCTATCCCCTTGTTTGCAGCCAAACGGGACCCAGACGCTAATCTCCGTGCCTATCCCCCTGTTTGCAGCCAAACGGGACCCAGACGCTAATCTCCGTGCCTATCCCCCTGTTTCCAGCCAAACGGTACCCAGACGTTTCCAGTCAAACGGGACCCAGACGCTAATCTCCGTGGCTATCCCCTTGGTTCCAGTCAAACGGGACCCAGATGCTAATCTCCGTGCCTATCCCCCTGTTTGCAGCCAAACGGGACCCAGACGCTAATCTCCCCGTCACCAGCAAGTCAAGCTAGATGAAACTGGTACCTTATTCCACGTGCCTATCGTTTCCTGAATAATTACTTGAAACACCACTCGATAGTAAACATGGCTTCAATTGATCTCTTTGACTTCCTACAAAACATTTCCAGCTTATCGGTCTTAATGGGAGACTTTGTCGTTGCCCGGGACCTACAAACGAAGCAAAGGTAGGATTTATAGGGGTGTGGTGAGTTAGGTTAGCTTTCTGCGGAAAATCTACTCTACTGTCAAATTGTGTGGAGCACATTTTAATGACTAGGCCCTATAATTTGTCTAAGTTAGCTTTGTCAAAATAAATCCCCCAGTGTGGGTATCGCCCCTTGCATCTTGTAATGTTACTGTTTAGGGCCCCTCTTACTTATCAGAAAATCATGGCTGAAGTATAATTTTTATCTTTTAAACTAAAGAACTGTATGTAAATGTGCCTTTTAATACTTCATCCATGGACGACTAGGTAAAATTGAACGATTTAAATTCAGTACAAGATTCTAAATACAAATTATATATTTATTATTAATATTATTTTATTTTATTATAATTTATTTCAATATGTTTTAAGCCCACAAGGCATTTACAGAAGTAAATTCAAATACACAACGTTTTAAACCTTTCTTTGTTTAAAAACTTCTTTCGTACTATTTAAAAATCTAGTGAGGAGTTGGCTACCTTTTACCGAGTAGGAAGTCAGCCTTCGCAACATCAGGTTGCCAAGAGTTCCCTATTGGTCGGCTTTAACATTGAAGACAAGGGGTCCAAGACGCAAGGGGAGGTCATATATAAGCAGCTTGTGCGTATATCTTTTGGTGATATCAATCTCAATCTATAACAATCTCTCTCTCAATCTGTCGCAAGCTCTAGCACTAGCTCTCCGCGTCAGTCCGTTAAACGAGTAAGAACTGTGTCACTTTAATGTTAATTTTATAATATCGAAAGTATAATTAATTAAATAAATCATGTATATACATTGAATTTTACTAATTCTAATATAAAACACTAATAAGTAATCCTACATCGAATCATCACATAGCCATGTGATAGCAAGTGCGCAGCAAGACCACTGGCATCCCAACCTTGGGACGTATGAACATAAAAACGACATCGACATAATTTCTGCCCAACCGTGGGACACGCAGGCTCCTCCTCATCATCATCATCATCATAAAACGGTATCACCATAATCTAATACCCAGACCTGATATCCGCACCTCAACAGAATAAAGATCAGCCGGAGTCTATAGAGGAGACAATAACTTTCAACCGAAAGATTTATAATCAGTTAGAATCCACACCCGAGATGAAGTGATTTCATTGGTCGATCACAAATAAAGAGAGCTCTAGTTCGATTCCAGGTGCTGCTAAAGAATCAACTGTACTTGCTATTGGTAGTCCAACACCTTGGCTCAGTCAATTGTACATCTTCACAATCAGTATTTGAACCCGAGATTAATTTCCAATACGTCCAAAAAATAGCCTATATATATTTATTTAAATTGGGGATTACCCTTTTTCGTAATGTCTGGGTGTTGGTTTTGTTCTAAAGCTCAGTTGGTAAGTCGTGTAGGTTATTAAATAATAGATTAATAATAATACCAATAAAAATAGTAGTAATAATAATATGCTAATAATTGTAATAATAATATGCTAATAATTGTAATAATAATTATAATTGTTCTTGGGTTGGTCCTATTAGCTAATTACTACCTAAATATCTAGTTGTAGCATATAGCGGCGTATTATCCTAGAATAAGTTAGTTTATAAGTCGTGTTTTGGTATGGTCTGATTATTTATACATCTAAATGATGTATTCTAACTCACGTCCCTCTGCACCTCAGCTTCATTAATTCCTCACTAAACAGTTGTGGCCATTCGGAGTGTTTGACTCACCAGTGTGTTGTCATCGTAATCCTGTAGACGGTGGTAAGAAGAGTCCTTGCTGGTCAGATGCAGAGTAGTGGACAATCTGTTGCTCATACTCCTCATCCTGTTCTTGTTCATTGAGACGTTTAGAATATGTTCTTCTTCCTTGGCATCAACCCTCCTGCCCTCGTTATCTGGTCGGCGAGCCATTTCTCAACACTGGCCCGACAATTTGGATACCTTGGCATGGGATTTAAATAGTCCGCTTGTCATTAAGAGGGGATGAGCCCATATGTACCAATGATTTCTTTTTTCCTCTTTATTTTCAAACACTACCATAGTTTTAACAATAACTATTATTGACAAACGTGTGGTTACCATGGAAGCTAGAATTTCCTGTGGCAAAAGTGCCAGTATCCAGTATTACTACCGGTAACAATTAAATATGTGAGGAAATAATGCTTTCAATCAAAATACTGTCAGTAAATACGAAGGAATTTACTCTAAACTCACTCTTATAAATAATAAGATGGAACCCATAAGGTATAGTGCAAAATAATTCAGCGAGAGCCAGCTAGAAAAGTTGGTGGATTGTCTTTCACGTATTCATACATTAGGTCATGTGACTTGCAGCTGTCACTTTAATATAACGACATTTTATCAATGTTGACAGAAAAAATATGTTTGTATTTTCTACAAGGTCCTTCCTACGAAAATTGGACTGTGTATCGAGAAAGGATACAAAACCTGCTGGGAACTCTATACAGCGCATGTGTGGTACGTGAGTAGCACCCACCAAGACGTGCGAGAGTAGTTCAGTATGTCGCCATAAAATGTTTGGATACATCGATGTATTTAACATGGGAGTGACAGATCTTCAGGGCACAATGCCATTGGTTCCTCTAATTTTCCCTTTAGTTAGGCAGATTGGTATAGATTTGTGTAGGAATTTCTCACTTGATGAAAGAAGCATGACATTTAGAATGTAGTAAGGACCTGTCCTAATGACACTTTTTAGCTATAGGGCCATCGCCGTTTTGCCTCCTGGCATCAATGGCAGCCATTTTTCAAAATGGCTGATCGTAAATGAATATTTTTAGATATCGTTGCCTGTAATCCACTCACAATCCTGATTTTGGTGTCTAAACATGTTTATTGGGGCAAGGAATTACTTAGAACTAATAAAAAAAAGTGAAACACTCATGTTTATTGCGGCACACATAAAATATGAATGTATAAAATACATATTAAACTTGCGTATACAGAACAATTCAGTTTGTTTACTATTATTAATGTTTATTGAACATTATTGTAGGTATTCCATATCCACACTATCACACAGACAATTTCACTCACGATCACACAGCTCTCCACACAGAGACCAGTACACTTGAGAGCAGCTTTCGCACATTGGCACTGTCCTCTAAAGACCTTCTTGCAACCATATCTCAGTAGTTCACGACAGGCATGAGAAGCTCTGGGAAGTATTGTCCACTTCATTTCCCAGCCACCTTCGGTAGTTTGCAGTCACCACCATTCACTGGGATACGGTAAGTTGGGAACGGGGAACATCTGTGCCCAGACATGACCTGCCCGGTAGGCAGCTCTCCTTGAGTATTCCAGAAGCGCAGCTTGAGTTGGTGGAAGACCTTCCATTGCTTTGCCTTTCTTTCAGAACAGCTTCTTCCTTGTCATATTCACCTTTTCCTCACTGGATGTACGATCGTAAAGTATAACTACGTAGCGTTCTCTTACCTTGAGTTTATCTTCAACAGAGCTGGGAGTAAATACTAAGTACCATAATACTGGTGTGGCCTAGTTAAATGTGTTCCAAATGTCTTATACAGTCTTATTTCCGCGGCCAGTAAAGGTGGACACTATGTCACATCTACTAAATGCGTGTAGAAATGGCAGGGCTATGTACTTCTATAGACCAAGGGAGCATGATCTCTCATGGACTGGTGGGTATCTGAAGCTTTTGCCTGAGGAAAAGGCAACCCAAATTTCGTCAATGCTGAGCTGTGGAACTGCTGCTATATCTAGCACGAGTACATCTGAGTCATCTGTGTGGATTATCACTGTATTAAGGCCGTGGTTGACAACATCTGAGACATGGAGGAAAATCCTAGTATCTGCTTCCTCATAAACACAAGGAGAAAACCCAGTAGTGTCTCTTGACTGCGTACAGAACACGTCATTGTGGAGCGTAGTGATGACCTGGCTTTGTGTTTCAAGGTTTGCAATTTTCTGGCTCTAGAAAAAAAAAACTCTTATTTATTTTCGTCATTCTGAAGAAATTCCTGCAAGTATTTAGGAATAGCATTAGCAGAATGCACGCGCTGATGGCATCCCTTGCCCCACAAACTGCGTGTGTATGTCTTTAAGCTGCCATCAACATATTCATCCCACATCACATCTAACCTTTGCACTTGCTGGAGTTGTCTTTTGATGTAAGGCAGGAATATCTAGGAAGCGTATTCTGAGAACATGCGTGCAGTGCCAGCCTTCAGCATGTTGACTATGACAGCTTCATCGACATCAACAGTAG
>CABFWO010002611.1:0-78327 GCA_902155825.1 Timema genevievae
GAACATTTTATTTCCGGTGGTAGGTGGCTACACGGTCCGCACCGCACCGCAAAAGTGCGGAGCAATGCTCTCTCGACGATTCGTCCGCGCGGTGCGGTGCGGCTCCGTGTAGCCGGTCCTTTATACGCGGTGAAAACCCCCCAACTCTATTCCATGTTTGGTTTACTTACATTTTACAATAATTCGCCAGTTAACTTGTATCTGGTATTCTAAGAGCTAACTAGAAACATCACGTCATTTCTGGATATCGCCGTTTGTTATTTGAAGAATGTGTGTTATTTCGTGTTGTTACTGTAAAGTTAATGCTATTCGCAAGCACACACAATCTTTGTTGTTTCTATCGACGTAAACCAAACTTGTCGAACAAAGGAAGTCATGTACTTTTAAATGAGTACAGCTTTACAGCTTGATTGATGTAGCAAAAACATTATCTGACAGCTCAATAAGTTATTAAATTTAGTCTACGTTAATATTTTCAGACGTTCAAACAATTTTTCAGTTGTAACTTTTTTTTATTATTACTAACACCGCGGCTTACTCAGTGGCGGATTAAAAAATTTTGCTCCCCTAGGCACAGTTATAATATGCGCCCCCGCCCCCTCCTCCAATTTTTTTTTCATGGGTTTTAGGAGGTTTCAGAGGAAAGAGATGGGGGGCGAAGGGGGGGTGAAAGTTAGTATTCGAGAAAATATTTCTACGAAAGAAAATCAGCCATAGACGTAAATATTAAAATAAAAGTAATGTTATCCCAAATGTGCCGCCCCCTAAGGCCGCCGCCCCTAGGCTCGTGCCTTGTGGACTTATAGTGTAAATCCGCTTCTTGGCTTACTACTCGTTTGGGCTGTGCGCTCATGTACTAATTACGCTAATTTTTTTTAAAGAATAAGAAAGGTGATAGTGTACCCACATTTGCGTGAAGGGAGGGTGGAACACAAATTTCAGGGGGGAAAACCTTCAGTACACCCGACCGAGATTCGAACCTTGATCTCCTCGTCATCAACAATTTAGTCTACTGCGGGAGTAGCTCCTTTAGGAGTTCTGTATCAATATTAAAAATATTTTGTTAGTTGATTTATTTGTGATTTAAGAAAGTTGGTTTAATGGGTTAAAACTATTAAGTTTGATAAATAAATTTTAAATATCGAAATTGATTCAAATAAATAGTAGAGTCAATGGATCTAAAATAAGTGGAATGTCCTGGGCGGCCCAGAAGGTCCTTTCATAATGGATTTGAAAGGATGTGACGTTCTATAAAACACACAACCTAACTAATCCTAACTTTGTAAAAATAACCAAAAAGAAGGCAAATTTAAATGAAAATTAATAATATCATCAAAGTGACCGGGAATTTAGAAACCTTAGTGGAAGTAATTAAATTAGTCCGTTGAGCTACTTATCGTTCCGAGCTTATATGAGCTCTGGCCGGGAAGAAGCTCATCTGAAAGCTCGACAAGTTGCACTTAATACGGCTTTAATGGCGGAGCTAAGGCTTCGTTCTGTCTTCTCTTACAACTAGATTAGTTAATATTGTAACCAAGCAAATGGTGTACATAGAAACACACAAATATGACGTAACAAGGACTAGAGCTAAACACAAATAATATAACGTAACAAGGACTAGAGCTAAACACAAATAATATAACGTAACAAGGACTAGAGCTAAACACAAATAATATGACGTAACATGTACTAGAGCTAAACACAAATAATATGACGTAACATGTACTAGAGCTAAACACAAATAATATGACGTAACATGTACTAGAGCTAAACACAAATAATACTGTGATGATACAGTATTACTAAGCAAATAATTATTTCCTAATAGGTTGATATTAATCACTTTCAGTCAATGTTTGAAATAAAGAACCTTCTGCTGTTACGACCTCTCCTACCGTAGATAGAGTATAGCTTGTTTCATCTCAGTGGAGCCATCTCTTGGAGTAAGACAGCTGTCACAACCTCTCCTACCGTAGATAGAGTATAGCTTGTTTCATACCAGTGGAGCCATCTCTTGGAGTAAGACAGCTGTTCCTTATTTCCCTCCCACAACAAAAGAACAACGTCTCTCCTGTCTTCCTACCAACCCCTCCTGTGTTTGTCCTACTTGGCTGCAGGCGATTCCTTTTTTAAAAAACTCCCTTTTGAAGTTAACTCGAGCAAACGCCGCCTTATTTTGAAATAAAACACCATTTCAATGATGAATAACGCAGCTGGTTTTTATTTCCTGTTCTAGATTCCTCCTTTTTCATTCCTCTGGAAGAAAAAGACATGGCGGCGGCATTGATTATATTGAAGAGGATGGTACATTTTAATTATTTTAAACATTAAATAAAAAATGAGCAACCAATTATGGATCGAACAAAATATATTTCTTTAGATACAAAGTTTTAAAAAAAATTGAATTGTAGCAGCCATAGTGATGATGATTTCAAAAAAATTAAAAGTCATTTAAAATCAAAATTAGAAACCAGGAGTTGGAATACATAGAGCAGTTCAAGTGTCTGGGAAGTCTTCTAACAAAGGATATCTGCTGCACCAAGGACACTAGGTCGAGGATCTCCACGGCCAGGGAGTCTTTCAACAAGAAGAGGTTACTGCTGACCAGCAAGTTGAGTTTGGAACTTTAGGAAGAAACTGATGAAATGTTACATTTGGAGCATCGCGCAGAAACTGAGAAGACTTGAAAAGATCAAGTGGACAGACAGGGGGACAAATGAACAAGTCCTAAGAAGAGTGGGTGAGAAGATCAGGTGGACAGACAGGGGGACAAATGAACAAGATCCTAAGAAGAGTGGGTGAGAAGAGAACCATTTTGTATGTGATTCTTTGGTACAAAGCAAACTGGATCGGACATATCCTTAGGAGGAACTGTCTTCTACACGTCATAGAAGGAAAGATTGAGGTAAAGAGGAGCCTAGGAAGAAGGAGGAGGCAAAGGACAAGGTACAGTACATTCATTGGCGGTCTAAGTTCACCGACAAAAGGAATGGACCTGTCGTAAGACAGAATACCTAATAATAATAACTGGGCAGATTCCCGAATGTGGTGTAATATACACAGGCGATAACTCAGGAGTTCAGAAAAAAACCCAACCAAATTGGGATGAACTCTCATTTCTGACAGAATGTATAACCTCTCAAATGAGAACGGTTCATCCAATAGCAAAATATCTTGTTTCGTTCATCCGTGGTTGCGGCGACATCAAGTCCACACACGCGCGCCCATTTAAAGAAAGTTTGACTGGAGGTGATTTAAAAAACAAGCTATGACGTCACTCTACCTTGTATGGACATCGAACAAGGACATTCTGTTTAGAGTAGGATAGCTCAGATACAGTGTGTTCAGGAAGAGCGTTCATTCTAACACGAGAGTCTTGACACTTTAGTTCAACCGTCCCGAGTTCGATATCTAGCATGGGTCTAAATTTTACTGCGAGAGTAGCGCGTTAGACCGTGTGGTCACCGAAGAGGGTGGAAAATACTTCACGTCCCACTACCCATTTGGTCTTCCAGAAACATTTTTACCTTACGAATGGTAAAAAAGGTGAATTTTAAGATAGTGGAACCTATATCGGTGGTCACGCGGTCTAACGAGTCACTCTAGTGTTACACTGGGGGGGGTGATGGGGAGATCGGGGTTCGATTCCTGGTCAGGTGGTTTTTCCTCCATGATTTCTCACCCTTCCTCTACGCAAATGCGCGTACAATTCCTCAATTTTTACCCTCTCCAATCATATCACAATAGCGTGGTTAGTTAACCAGAACGAATCCCTAGTTAGAGCTGGACATGCCAGTTGAATACGCTGGCACTGACCTAACTCCGCTAAACGTCCAAGAATTCAAATTCGTGAGTTTTAAAACAAAACCTCCTTCGATGGTTTATGTCAGGGGTGCTCAACCTTTTTACGTCCAAGAACCAAAGTTTCCATTCTCTTGTTGGCTCGCAATGTTCCGACAATCTTAGCATTGAGCACTCTTATTATATTATTTTTCTTTTGACGTCCCGACTGTCTTAGCGGTGATGAGCGAACACGAACACTCCCGACTATGTCCGAACACTCCCGACTAAACCCGAACACTCCCGACTATGTTCGAACACTCTATCTCCCTCGTCTACTAGAGTAGTCATTTGCCGGTCTAAGGTACATTTGTACAAAAAGTAATTTTTTCTTCACGTATAATGCAAAAAGAGTTTAACTTAACTTATAACTTAAAATGCGTATTATTTAATTATATAAAATATTTTTTTGTATTTGTCATTTTTTTCCCTCTTGAAATAATTTAATTTTTTTTCATGAGCCAGTGGGCCGCAAAAAATATTACGATGGGCTGTGGGTTGGAGACCCCTGGTTTATGCAGTAACCTAGAGTGTTGAAAGAAGGGAGAAGGTCGTGGGGTCCATTCCCCCCTGGAAAAATTAGATTTCTATGCCCTTGGTAAAAAACGTTCTTGCCATCCAGTTTCCCCGCTCTGGATTGATCCCCAGCTAAACCAAGAGTGGGAGTGAACAATTCAGGTCAGGGTTCGAGTCTGATCCGTGGAATTAGAGGCGTTTATTTAGTTAATAATTTTTATCTCTTCATTAATTTGAGGTATTAAATCAGCACACGAGAATTTTCTATGAGCAAAAGGGCCCACCAATTTTGTCGGGAAAGATATTTTCCCCATACCTTCCAAGGTTCTTTTACATCCTACAATCGACATGGGACCGACGGCTTTACTTCCCCTCCGAAGGAAGTTGTGCTACGGATTTTTATCGTTCAAGAAAACTCCGTGGAACCTGGCTGGGTTTGAACCCACAAACATCGGGTCCTGTAGCGATCACTTTACCCCAAACCATCCAGTTCAACAATATGTAAGAAAAGAAGAATTTAGTGAACGCCTAGTCATATTTGTGTAAAGGGAAAGTTGTAGGGAAACTATATTTAAAAAAATAGTATTCTTAGGGGGCCCGATCTCTCATTACCAGAACAGGTTGTATCGGCATAGTACATTACGTACATGGTCATCCTCGTGAAAAGGGCAAGTGTTGCCGTGACGTCACATTCACGCAGTTTAAAGGTTGTCCTGATGAATGACTCACTTCTTCCAACACGTCTTAAAGAAAACAAGTTGTCTGATTCGTCATCTCTGTCTTGGAACAAGCAAGGACACAACTAGGTGGGCGGAATGCTCGTCTTGTTAACTGTTATCATATCACTTATAGTGGACTGCTATATTACCGACGGTGAACAATACCCATAGTTACGGTTTATCACACAGTCTCGACAATCCAGATTGGACCTGTTTCATTCAATTCGGATAAACGAGTAGTGTGTATATATTATGTATGACCTATATATTATGTGTATATTTTATACACTATTTATTTATGCGAGAACAAGTTGTATATTTACAGACGGGACATATATATATATCGGAGGGAACGCAAGATTATAATAACTATTTGTGTTTCATTTACATTGCCACTTTCAAATAGCAATGCAGGGCTATACACATTAAAAAAAAAAGGGGGGGGCTGTTGAAGAAGGATGGGGTGGGGGGCTCGTGCCCAACAGGGCATGTCAGGCAATTGTTGAACATTAATTCCGGTCTTGAAACGATCTCAAATGTTTTAAAATATTACTAGGGGTTTGTAGGTGCAGGCATTTATATGACTCCGATAAACTTCTAGCCTAGCCAATCACGAGGTACACAAAAATACTTTCCTATAAGAGCTAAAGAAATCCCTCGGAAGACCACATATGGGTTGCGGGCTGCGTGTTGCCTGCCTTCTATTGCGTGTCTGCAATCTTATTGTGAAGTTGTGGCAATCCCTCCCGGGAGTGCGCGCGCAATCATCGAGCGGGCTTGCCTACCAGCCAGGCGACAACACCATATATGGCAATGCACTCGATCTTACCCCGCTACAGGGTGACCGAGAAACAGGTTAACGTTCTCAACACCTGTTCCTGTACTTCTGTTGCTACAGGGTGACCGAGAAACAGGTTAACGTTCTCAACACCTGTTCCTGTACTTCTGTCGCTACAGGGTGACCGAGAAACAGATTAGCGTTCACAACACCTGTTCCTGTACTTCTGTCGCTACAGGATGACCGAGAAATAGGCTAGCGTTCTCAACACCTGTTCTTGTTGCTACAGGGTGACCGAGAAACAGGTTAACGTTCTCAACACCTGTTCCTGTACTTCTGTCGCTACAGGCTGACCGAGAAACAGATTAGCGTTCTCAACACCTGTTCTTGTCGCTACAGGGTGACCGAGAAACAGGTTAACGTTCTCAACACCTGTTCCTGTACTTCTGTCGCTACAGGATGACCGAGAAACAGGTTAGCGTTCTCAACACCTGTTCCTGTACTTCTGTCGCTACAGGCTGACCGAGAAACAGTTTAGCGTTCTCAACACCTGTTCCTGTCGCGATGTGTTGGAAACATGTCAAGCCATTTGCGCCCCGAAAGGGTTGTCTATACGAAGGTGACCATTAACGGCGTCGAAAGATATAATTTTTCTAGGGGGAGAAAATGTTACTATAACTTGAGTCTATAAAAGTTTAAAATGAAAAAATGGGATTCCCCCTCGGGGACTTTATGTTTCCAATATTTTTAGACCGAGCGGGACCTTTTAATAGAAAAAATACATGCTGTGGCCCTTTTTAAAATGTTTACATTATTATTATGAACATTTAATAAAGGCAGTTTCACCCGCTTCGGTGGCCCAATGGTCTAACGCGATACCATCGCAGTAGACTAAACCGCCGATGACGGGGAGATTAAGGTTCGAATCTCGGTATTTCCAAAATGGTTTCACACACAATCTCTCTATACAAATTCAGGTACACTTCCTATAAATATAACCTTCCTAACCCTTAAAACTATTAGTGTTATTAGTACAGAAGCGTTTAACCCAAACGGGTAGTAAGACGCGGTGCTAAAAAAACAACAGATTTTACAAGTGTAAAATTATAAAACAAAGAGAAAACATTCTAAGATTTACTCTCGCAGCCTGAGATAATTATGGACGCCGCCTTAGACCATGCGCTCACCGAAGCGGGTTTCCTAAAAATCACTTGCGGAAAACTGTCTCCATTTCACCCGGTTGAGGTTCAAACCTCGACCTCTCCGGTCTATTGCGAGCTTCGCTTCAAAGACCTCGCTACCACCAGTCCGTGGTAGTTTAGTTTGGAAACGAAGCTAATAAAATGGCGGGTTTTGCTCCTCGGCTTCGTGCAAATCCGTTCATTAGTTCCAGTGGGTCGCGCCCGCGCGGTGAATGGACTAGAGATAGAACAGTTGAACCGCAGAGTACGATGCTCTTTTGTTTCCTAGTCTGGCCAAGCTGCCAACTCAAGCAGGACACGCCGCTTTTAAAATAACGTAAACTTAAGTTTTCTCACACCATTTCATTAATTTTAATAATAGCTTTTTATCCAATCCAAAACAATATTTTAAACAAAAGTACTTATTCTTCGTTTTGGAATGTTATCTATGATGTGTAATATAGTGCATACATTAATACGTTTTAATACAGGCATCTTATCTACTTGGAAAAGAGAAAATACTTGTAATTTATTTTATTTATAATAAATTAAATTATGATTATTTCACCGTATTTTGAAATATTTAACTGAATATAATATTTTTATCCACTGCGTGGTTGTACCATTGTAAAGAACTTGTTTGCCTCATGATCAATCACACGGTTTAAATTCGTCGGTCGCCATTTTGAAGTTATATTCGTTAAATAAGCTTTGTGCTCGACCTCAAATAAATATAAATAATATTGGTCTAAATAACTTTAATACATAACCATATGTTTTTATTACAGCTATCCATAGTGACAGATGTCAGCTGTTGGCGTAGGGATACATTAGGGAATATTTCTAGAAACTTTTGGAGCTGTCATCCAAGTAAACTCGGGTGGTGAATGTACTCTACCTCATGTACAGTAAGTACTCACTGGTATTGGTGATAGCTGACTGCTAACAAAAGTAACCAGATCTACTTTCAAGTATCCATTCGCCAAACCAAATGTTGGTTTGTTGTCACATTTAGCAGTCATATCTTTCACAACAAACAAGTTTTAAAATTAATCACAACTTGTGAAAGTGAGGAATGCCAGGCCTCCACCGTGGTTCGGATTCCACGTTAAACTGTAGGTCCTCCATTTCATCTCACAATCACCCTATCATTACACATTAGCGTAAGTGCGTATAACCCGAACGGGTAGTAAGACGCGGTGCTAATAATAATAATAATAATAATAATAATAATAATAATAACAAGTTTTAAATTACATTTTTCTTGTTTTTACATCTTCTGCTGGCCGTCAGTTAACATCACTCCTATGTCGAATGGACTCGTAACTTACCTTCCTCACTATTGGGATAAGGAAGCTTGAATTTAGAGTAAATTAACCCTCATTCACGTGGAGGGAGAGTGGGGAACCATTTTGGAAACACCTCCCTTAGTACACTAGTAAGGAAATTTTCCCCTGAGGAGCACTTGATAGTCCACATTCTCGTAGATGTGGGTGGTTTGAATATGAAAGTGTCTCGTCCTTACACTTTTTGGGATTCAAAACCACCAATTTCCCCAAGCTCAAAAGGAATAATTTATTAAGAATGTAAACAGATTAGATGGTTATTTTCTTTCCAATAACTAGTCTAAAAAGTAGGGTGTTCAAGTACTCAAAAATTCGAGTTCGAGTTGAGTTTTAATAGATGCTCGAAATAGACTCGGAGATTTTTTTAAACTTGAAAAATTTGAGTTCTCTGAACATTTGTTTTGCCTCACTTGCCTCCATCTTCCTCTATCCTTCCACCATTCTTCTCTTCTAACTTGCACACTTTCTGTTATCTGCTCCTCCCATCTCTCTACTATCTCATGTAGTCTTTGTACCCCTACTCTTTCCCGGATAACTTCATAATCCCGATTTTCCTGGTGACAGCTAACATGCTCTCCTAGTCTCTTACACACCTATAGAACAACTCTCCTTGCTGTCTTCTCTGCTCCATCCAACTTTATAGATTCACTATACCTTACCCTCTTCCTTGTAACTACCATCACCTCACACTTTGCCTTGCTAGATTTCATTCCTCACTCTTTCACTTCCTCATTTTATTCCTGTACTTCCTCTTCCTTCTCCCTCCATACCATTAAGTCATCCACAAACATCATGGCTTTCATTCTCTCCTCCCCAAATTTTCCTGTCTCTTACCTTATGACCATTTCCATTACAAATAGTAGTGGTGAGAGGGCACTCCCCTGCTTTGCTCCATTTTTTATTTGGAACCACTCCGTCCTTCCACCAGCTGTCGTATGGCAAAGATTACTTCTATTGTACACCTCTGTTCCTCTCTCCACCTTCCTTTCATTTTATTTATTATTCTCTTTACCAGTATCTTCTCATATATTTTTGTACATTGGCACTTCAGTGTCATCCCCCTATAATTTGTAAATCTCTGCTCTCCTTTATTAAAAATAGTTATTATAACTTCCTTTTTCCTGTCTTTCGGTACCTTGTTCTCGTTCCAAACCACTCTCAGCACCCTGTATAACCGTTGTCCTACTTTACCTGCTGCTCTTATCATTTCCACAATCAGTTCGTCCACACCTGGTGCGGTCCCTCGTTTCATCCTCTTTCCTCCTCTTCTGTCTCCCTCTCATTCCTTTCTTCTTCCGGGTTGAACATCTTATCAAAATATCTCATCCATAGTTCCTTTTATTCCTATCCTGTCTTCAATTTCTTCCTTCTTCATCCATTTTTATATCTTCTTGTCTTTTCTCTCTCCTTCTGTTTCGTACTCTGATATATAACACCTTCTTACTTCCTTCCACGTCCCATTCATTTTTTCATCCAATCCTTCCTGGCTTTCTGTGTACAACTCGCTTTGCTCTTTTCTTCTTCTCGTTTCCTTATTCCTATTCTTAAAACTTCTTTCTGAATGCTTTATTCTTCTTCTCTACTGCTTCCTTCACAGCTCCATTTCCTCTTATCACCTGTCCTCCCACTCCCATCAAACTGTTATTTAACCTTCCCCATTCAACCTCTACACGTTTCATCACATACTTAGGTATTAAGCTCTCTTTCCTCTTCATTTCTTAGCCTCCACACCCTTATTCTTCTTTGTCTTACCTTGATGTTTAAGTTCTGTCTTTTCATTTCTTCATCCATAAGAAAGTATAATAGTCTTATCAATTGCTTTCCCTCCGCATCCCAACTGTATCTAGTGATCTTATGACTTTCTCTTTCCTTCTTATATCAAATGTTTGCCACTTAATTTTATTTCAACTTACAGTTCGAAATATTTCTGGTACAAATATTGCTTTATATCATTCAAACTTGACTAGTAGAATGCCTACTCCCATACCCTTATTAAAAATAATAAATATATAACATTATCAGCTATATTATAATTATTAATAGAGGTTAAAGGCTTTATTGGCGCAATTTATAGTCGAGATACGCTCTCAAAATATATAAGCTCCTTTAGCAGCATCTCAAATGTAAACCCAATCAAAAAACCTAATAAAATAAATAATATGAGTTTGTATTAACAATGGTTGAAAATAAAATCTGTTATCTAGACAATCAGGATGAAGGAAATGATTAATTAAAACTACAATAGCTTAAATGTTGGGTCATCTCTTTAATGCCAATATTACCAGTTTGACATAACGACTAGGCTCGTGCTAATTCTGTGTGAAAATAACTCTACCTTGTGACCGTCACAAAACTAAACAAACAATTTAACAATGGTAGTTACAGCAACATAAAAATTACAACCAAAGTTTAATATATTCATACAATTTGTTTGTAATATGTAAAAAAAAGGAGGAAATTAATCTTAGCATGCATACACATACAAATAAATCCTCAATTTTGAGACTTTTAGTTGGTTTACCTTTATTCCACATTGCAATTATTTTAGTGGATCTAATTTAGCGCCTACAGATCTTTGGAAATCTTAAGTTTCAAAGTAAAGCCATATTAAATCAAACAATTTTATTAGTAAAATAAAGAGAATTAATAAAAAGCTATTTCAAACAGAATAATTTACATTTTATATTATAATTGAAATGTTTTACAACCTGTGTGCCGCAAAGGGTCAGTAGGTCTGCCGTGGGAGTTTGGGAGAAGAATAAAATGAAACGAGAAATAATTTGAAGGAATAAAAATAAATCTTTTTTAAATCTAAGATCAACATTATTCTTAAAAATAACACAATTATTATCATTTTAACTATCAAACTTTTAATTTTAAGAACAACATTAATTAGTTTTTTTATGATAAAAATGCTCCTTAGAATACTGAAGATGTGCCACTACAATTTTAGCGCCCTGTTTTGTGTGCTGCGAATCGAAAAAGGTTGAAAATCGCTGGTCTAAAGTGACACGAAATATGTAATTTTCAAACAGCAAGAAATCTAGCAAGACCTTACACATGCATTTAAATTGAGTCTTATGTCATTTCGATAAGACAACGGTTTATCTTCGTGTTTCTCAATATATTTGCGACAGTAGCAAGATACAATTTTTCTCTTTACCCGCACACAAGTTTTTTTCAATGTAAATTTAAACTGTAACGGCACAAATTAAATACAAATTTGTGGTGTAGGTAGTAATTTGTTTTTTGGAATTTTGCCTCAAAAACCAAACAGCCGGAATTCTTAACCAAATCGCACCATTCAAAGCACATCTGGTTGAACAGATATGATTACAATTATAATAACAAATACAGTACTTATTTTATAATAATGGAAATTGATAGAAAAAATAAACCAATAATGCAGAATACACAGGCCTTACTACAGGTTCTCTCAGCCAGCGAATTAACAATCATCGAAGACTCAAACAAGCTGTTAGCCACAACCAGAACTTGCAACAGTTCTAATTTCAAGTTCTCAACTCACAGACAGTAGGAACTGGCCCACCCATGGATTATCAACAGGCCTTAATAGAACAGAGTTTCTGACTAAAAGATTTATTATTATTTTTACTATTTTTTTCCATATAAATATTTATATTCCATAGCACCAACCAAAGATGCGGGAAATTAATTTTTACTCCAAACTGTTTTTTTTTAAATTCAAAATGGAGTAGTTTATCGGTTGTATAAAGTGTAATTATTCCTCTTCACTCTTTTTTGTTTTTATAAAGGCAATAAAGCCAAAATATTAATCAATTAGTGTTTAACTACTTGTACTGTAGAAAGCCAAAGTAAGGAAGAAGATGTCACCTTATTGCATTGGCTTTTACCTACATTTGCCTTCTTCCCCAGGTGGGCTTTCTTCATTAAACTTACATTTATTAGTTTATTTTGTTTTATTTTTATCTTTTCCATTATTATAAAACTATTTAGCTATTTTCATACAAATTCAATATTTAATGTTTTCGAGACAAGGAACGGAACTAGCGATGCGCTATTCGGAACTCACACTTTCTTCCACGTGTTGTAACATTTTAGAACATATGTGCTACCATCCGTAATGTCATGTCATGAAAACTGATGTGTTCATAATACTCGACAAGCTGCCCAAAATAACAATATAATCTCATTACAATTTAAATATTCTCACAACTAAAACTACAAATAAGATTGGTAAGTTACATTTTTTATAAATATATTAATAATAATCTTGTATTAAATCTTTTCAAATATTATCATTTTATTTTTCAGTAACAAATTTATTTCATTTCTACGTTTCCTAAATAAACACACTCACAAGCACACAAATATTCGATTTGTTTCATTATACTTTAACTGTTCACTTCAATTAAAAAAAAACATCAACTTACACTCAATTTTAAAAAGCTTCTATAATCTTGAATCAACCTAAAATACTCATCATGTTAGAAGGCAATCAATATCACTGGCGATAAACACAGGAAACATAAATAAAAATAAAACAAGACCGGAGGAAAAAAAAAAGTATTGCTCGACTATTGTTAAGGCAACATAACAAAAACATTATTTGACACACAGGCAACAGATATTTACTAGTGTTGCACTTGAAATGTTTCAGTTTTGATTGGAGCACAAACATCACTCCACTTTAGGGACATTTCGTTTCCGAGGAGAGCGAGGCACGTCTCCTCCACCAGAAGCCACCTCCTGCAACACACACACACACACGTCATAGGTTAGGACGTGACCAACACTAGGTAGAACAAATATCAGTCAAGTGAGAGTCTTTGTGAGGAAATATGACATATTTTACTGGTCTGTTTATAACACAGTTTCAAAATAAAAAGACAAATGTACATCAAAAAGTGAAGGGAGTTTTACCTTAAGGATAATTATACTATCTATTTGTATCCAAAGTCCATTTCCAGTGTTTGTGCTCTACGCTATTCATTCCCTCAATATATTTCTATCTAAGTGTCCTATCATTCTTTAAAAATTTCAATTTTTTTTTGTTTTTCTCATTTAGGAAGTTGCGTTGCGAGTTTAACACTCCACACTGACGAGTTCCAATAGAAATGTAACCTAGGTCGAGGGATTAAGTGATAGCACTCAATTTCTTTTCCTCCAACAAACAACTATTTCCTGGTCATCCAGTGACAGCAATGTAAAGTGTGAGATGCGATCTTTTATCTTATTGTAAAAGCCATTTTGTGTTTGTTCTCTTTCCTGTACCTTCTACCATATATATGACTCGAATGAAAAACTTTGAGCACACAGAACCCCTAGTATTAAGCGTAAAAATAGTCAAATATTTTTTTTACTTCCATTTAATTTTATTTAAGCATACTAAGCAATAACTTTTAAAGTAAAACTTATATATATATAAAGTATAAAATTAAATGGAAGTAAAAAAATATTTAACTATTTTCACGCTTAATACTAGGGGGTCTGTGTGCTCAAAGTTTTTTATTCGAGTCAATCTCAAGCAAGTTTCTTGGAAATATTCAGAGTATACTTTAAATGGGAAAAAAAACTCTTCACTTTTTTGAGGTATTTTGAATATGTGCGGTATTTGTATAGTTTGTTGTTGAGTGTACCCTGTCCTCCTCGGGCAGGATGTCCTCTTCCGACTGCGTCTCGACCTCTGGCACCTCTAGCTGGCTCTTGGAAGCACTGTTTACACTCGCACCCGGGCCTGAGCTCGCCCCTTCAGTCTCCTCCTCCTCTTCATCATCGTCGGGAGAAACTGCATCCGTCTTCTTTGCTTCCGCCTCCTGCAGCAAGTCTTCCTTTTCCTGTCGTCGGGACATTGAGCTCCGTTTATTGGCATGGCATTGGTTGAACACGATATAAGATAACACTTAGGAATGAGAAGTTTCACTTTATTGGCGATAAAATTATGAACTATAAAAAATAGAATGTACCAAAAAAAATGTGAAAAATAATTTAAAGTTACACAGAGAAATTTGATTTAAAATGATAAATAAGAATGAAATTGAAAGAAATGTAAGCTTACTTTTTCAATAGTTTCTATTATTATATCACTCTTGTTCATAGTTTATAACCTAAAATTTATGTTCTTTGAATGTTTTTTTCTATTATAACTTCTTTCTCTTTCATTTTTAATATTTTTTATTATTTAGCTCTGCGTCTTACTACCTGTTCAGGTTATATACTTATGTACTAATTACGCTAATGAATGAGGGAAATGGAAGGTTGAATTTAGATGAAGTGAACCTGCATTTGCGTGGTGGAAGAGTGGAAAACCATTTTGGAAACCCCCCTCCCCCCAGTTCACCCGACCAAGATTCAAACCTCAATCTCCCCGTCCTCGGCAGTCTGGATCAACACAAAACTAGTGCATTAGTCAACTACGCCACCGAGGCGGGTCATTTTTAATATTATTTTCAGTGCTGACCTGTCATAGGTCTCACAACTGTCAACCAGTACTTTAATAAAGGAAATTACTATTATTAATTTATTTAGCACCGCGTTTTACTACCCGTTCGGATTATACCCTTTATATACCAGTTACGCTATTGGCTTTAGGAACTAAGGTGGTTATATTTACTGGAAGTGTACCAACATTTGCATGGAGGGAGAGTGGAAAATAATTTTGGAAAAAGCACACCCTTAGTACACCTGACCGAGATTCAAACTTCGATCTCCCTGACATTTGCGGTTTAGTCTAGTGCAAGAGTTACGCCTTAGACCATGCAGCCACCAAAGTGGGTGAATGATAAAACATGATCAATATCGAATTTCAACCAAAATAATAAACTATTTGTGGGCAAAAGAATTTTTAACACTGATAGTGTACAATTTTAAAAGGGGTTTCAAATTTTGTCTGCTAAAAGTGGGCTCACTGCATAATAATAAAATTGTAGTCACCTTTATCAAACATGAACATAATAGTCAAACTACTATAATACAAGATCGAGCTAAAATGGACTTAATAAAGCAATTTATCATGGGGGCAGTTAGACAAATATATAGCAATACATTCTACAGATCGGGGAAAAACAACTATTTTCTTGCTTATTGTCTACACTACGGAGTTTAGAGCAGTTTACAAAACTGAACCGATCAAAGGCTGGAAACAATTGATGACTCTAGAGAAAATGAAACTATATGAAAGTAAATTCTGGTCATTGATAACATTAAATAATCTAAGCACTCCTAGTGTCAATCAAAAACTCCTGGTATTTTTATTTTATGTCTTGATAAATTTATTCAAACTAGAGTTGGCTCAAATCCACTATTTTACAAATCCAAATTTCCAATTTATCTTTGACTTTGAATCTTGGAAAAAATTATTAATATAAGAGGAAAAATATAAATATAATAGAATAGTACAAAATACAAATAGCTAAATGTTAACATTCTTTCTTATTACCCATTCATTATAACATTCATACATTCATGTTAAATTACTGGTCTGGGGTCTGGTTGTTAAATTCACCCTATAATTATAATTGGTTCCAAACCACCAATAAGCAGTATTAGAGCTATAAAACAAATTTCACTAAAAATAATGTAAACAATTTTTTTTTTAGGGATTTGAGAAATTCATCTTGACTTTAAACATAATAGCCTTTCCTGAATGTTTATTGAATTCAGTTTAAAGTTTGTAAATTTACAATATCGGTTACCGCTGCTAAGTTGGCTCACCTGTGAAGACGAGCCGCAGCAGAAGACTAGGATCAGCACAATAGGTAGGCCGATCAACACAACGTAGACAGCCCACAACCACGGCTGCTCATTGGTGTAATTAATTAGGCGCGTGAACAAGCTTTCCTACAATACAATAACTCACTACAGGATCTACACATGTTTAGGTGACAAGCACTCTAAGAGGGGCAGCGACCAATAAGGTAAGAGGGGCAACAACCAATAAGATAGCAGGGGCTCCCAGGTGACACATCTTCTTGAAACTTGATTTTAAATGGCAAAAGTACAAATAATATAACAAAACATTACTGGTAGAGAGTGAGAAGCTTCAAAAACTTCAGACTTCACTTCGATTCGAGAGTGAAGTTCCATATTCGACAGCTACAAAGCTTCAATAAACTTTTTTTTATAGTTAAAACACACATTTATATTTATTCTTTTTTAAAAATTTCTCTTGCTATTTTCATCTAGAATTAGTGTTGGTATAAAAAAAACCTGCACATGAGGATTGAAGGAGGAGGAATTAGTGCCCAATGGCTAGGAAATCTTTAATAATAAGACAATGTAACAACACTGTACAGTGATTGTGAAGCAAGACAAAGTTAGGTTAGGTCTAGACAGGAACAAACACACTTCTCTATTCATTTCTTAGTACACTTCACACTTCACACTTCACACTTCCTCAAACCTCCACAGTTGCACGCACATTGCTTTGACTTTATGAAATACTCATTTTTCATTTGAAAACACATATAAAACAAACAAAACACAAAGAAAGATATGATATGGAACTACATGTGTATTTCTTTATGTTTTATGTGTCTTTCTTCATCTGAAAAAGGCATATTTCCGAAAATTCCAAACAATGTGTAACTGTGGAAGTGGGAAGTGTAAAAGTGTAAAAAGAAATGTATTTGTTCCTATCTAGACCTATACTTTCAGGTTGTCTTCCTTCACTATCACTTACTTTACATCACTGTACAGTGTTTCTACACTGTCCAATTATTAAATTACTAATACAAATCCGTATAAGATTAGGGGCGTGATAAAACAAAGTGTTTAGAACCATAACTAGCAATTTTTCTCAAGATAACGCTTGTCTACAGTTATTATTTTAGAATGTCCCGCTGATATTACTGCTCTATGGTGGAGGTTCTAAAGAACTAGCGAATCTACAACAGAGGGAAGCTACCACTGTCGGTACCTCTGCTACTCTCTTCCACAAGTACCAGCCGTAACCTAAGACGGGCACCATGCAGTAGAGGAAATAGAGGGCCCACCAGCCTGGCTTGTAGTTCATAGACTTCATCATCTTGTCCCAGAGAGTATCCTAAACACTCACACCAACCTTATACGTAACAAGTGGTCGCTTGCCTTACAATACATTGAACATGAATATGTCTACAAGTGAAAACAAGTGATTAGTAGTTTAAAATAGTGTTTGAAAACTAGTATCACTCAATATCTCAGGGCTAGGGCTGTGGAGTCGGTAAAAATGTACTGACTCCGATTCCAGATCAAAAACTTATGATAATATGGTAACTACAACATTTTAACTGTATACTTTTTTTTTACTATTTAGAATGACAAATTAATTTAAATATAAATTTACAATATCAAAGAAGCTTCCCATGAAGTCATGTGTTTTGGAGAATTTTACTATGGTAGATTTTTATTACTAGTTAATATAATGACATGTCTGAAAGAGTCGAAGGCTTGGCGTATCGACTCCAAAGCCCTGATTTTACAGCCTTGCTCCCACACTAATTGAAACCCCTTTCTATACCAATGGACTGAGTTTACTTACGTGCAGTAAGCAGTGGTTTCCGACTTAATGCTGTGCACTCCGTGTTAAAATGCTTCTGTTTAAACTGTTTGTTTTCCGATACACCCTCCCGCTAAGGAAGACTAATTCGTGATGGTAAAATAAGACCCTTACACACGGGTCATTTGGCCTGCAAGGGAGGGGAGGGTATTTTGCCCTAATCTAACATAATTGATCACTTAGAATTGAATTTCAAGACAGTCAATTTTTTTCCAACATATTCTACACCCTCAAGGCGATTGGCCCTTTTCATTTGACATGAAAATGCAGAACCACGGGAATGAACGGTTATCTTCAAGAATAGAAGCATGTTGATTAATTATACACACCTCTATAATTTTAACAGTGATCAAATATAGATAAAATTGACATTTTTCAATAGAAAGCTTCCAGCTTCATAACAAAAAATAAGAAAATTTAGCAATTAATCAACATTGATACATTATCTTAGAAGAGGTGTTGAAAATATTAACATAAAAATTTAACTCGTTCTAGAGAAAACTGATATTTCCAAACATACGATTTTTCGGCAAGACCTGTTTGGTAGCTAGCGCCATCTATGGTTTCCGTGATCCATCTGTTCTTGTTGGACCTACAATTTTCTACCTTGCTTTAAATAAGCTTTGCAACTACAGCATTGGTAAAGGTGCGCAAGTGAGGCATTTTCACCACCCAAAATCGCCAATGATTTTAATAAGTGCATAAAATAAATAAAATAAAGCTATAATATACCCAATGAAGATGTATCGAATGCCTCAGATACAATTTAATACAAAGCTTATGAGTGATATTCAAAATATATATTTTCACACATATTAAAAGTGTCCCTAAAATTGTTACATCCAAGTGTGACTTGTAGTGTTATGCCGGGATCACGATCAACTTAAACTTAACTTAACGTAACTTAACGTAACTTAACGTAACTTAACGTAAAGAACCTCCTTGTGTGTTTAAATGGAAGCAATCACGATGCACTTAACTTAACGTGGACTTGCAGTTAACTTAACGTAAGAGATGTCCTGGGAGGTCTTTTACTTTACTTTACGTTACTTGAAGGGTATCACGTGATCTAGCCAGCCAATCATTATGCGAGTGACGTCATCAGGGATATTTAGTAGCTCATTTGTTGGTATTATGACTAATGTTTACTCTTTAGCGTAAGTTCTAGTGATCAGACATTGAAACAAAATAATGACACTAAAATAGGAAAGCTAAATTTATAAAAAAAAATTGTATTAGATATTTATTATATCGATTGAAAACTATAAACATTCACAGATCATCACTGTAAAACTAGTACAAATCACAGATCATACTCGAGAATGAAGATGTTTGGCTCGAGTTGTTACGTTAAGTTACGTGAATCGTGATCACACATACGTTAAGTTAACTTTAAGTTAACGTTACGTTAAGTTACGTTAAGTTAACGCTAAGTTGATCGTGATCCCGGCATAACTCCCAACTCACCCCGTCCTTGTCAAACTTCTGTCGCTTGATCTGGAAGGTGTCAGCAGCCCATCTGGCTGCGACCGAGAGGTCGTCAGTGATTATGATGTTGTCAAACAAGATATTGTCCGACATGGACCATAGTTCTATACCCACAGCAGCCTTAAAACAAACAAGTTAATAATATCAGAATAATCTTTACTTGTTATCACTTTATTTGAAAACAATTGGAAAATTGACTAAACTGCACACTGGCTATTCGAATTCGTGTCGTAGCAGCGGTTTTAGTTAAATACAGAGTTTATAAATATATATGTAGACACATTAATAAAAGAGGAATATTTCAGAAAATTCAAAACAATGTGCACCTGTGGAAGTTTGAAGACGTGAGAAGTGTAAGAAGAAATGAAGACCAAAGTGTGTGTTTTAACCCTCCTTTCAGCTGCTGTACAGTCTTTCTTCACTAACAATTACTTTACAGTGTTTCTACAGTGCCATTAGCCATGAGTATTGACACTCTTTTAATTATTTCTAAATCTTACATTTTTTGTTTGTTTTGAAAGGTGACATTTTAAAAAATAGGCCTACTATTTTACTTTTAAAATAAATAAATATATACGCTTGCCATTTTAAAATTATGAATATAATATAACTCGCGAGCTTTTAGAAATACTTTGCTCGAGTTCGACTCGAATTAAAAAAAAAATCATACTTGCAGACCCCAAACTTTTACAACGTCCCGAAAAAAGACATTTCTGATTGTGTATTGAATTAAGAATGACATGTTCTAGTTTTGCCAGCAAGCAGCTGACACAAAGATAATGAAGACAGTTTGATAATGAGAAACCAAAATATGAGCCATTACTTACAATGTCCGCCATCTTGTACGGGAACTTGTCTTCAAAGAAGTCAGGGTTTGGTATGCGTCTTGGTTTCCACTTGCCCTTATAGTTAGGGTTATCAATGAGAGATGCACGCCATTTTCCTTTATAGTTGGGGTTATTGATCATAGGAGACTTCCAAGGACCACAACCAGGGGCTCCCTCGCACCTGGGGTTTAAGATGAGGGGGGCCTCCCACTCGCCGTCCATGTCGGTATCCCTTCAACACAAAACTGTAATGTCAGCTGATCATCATGGCTCTTTGAGTAGAATATTAGCCCCCGAGGGGGCGCACTGGTACATCTAACACAAGCATGTGCGTGGGGAACTCTATACCCACCAGTTTTCACGGAACTATTGTAAAAAATTATAGGAAATACAGGACAAATGGGAACACTGCAATAGGCAGTGTGACCATGTTAACAAACATAAAACTGATATACCTTGTTAAGGAAAACCTCTTTCCACTTCTTGAGGTATTTTGAAGAAATTGGGGTACTTTATATCCCAGCGTGCCACTCGAGGGTTAAGAGAGCCATGTGCAATTGGGTTAATATTTGAGGGGTAGCTAATATTTTATAGTTATGTCTAAGAATACTTGAAGTTTTATTAGTGTCTGTCCTTATTTAAGACAACTCTTCAACAACAGTGATACTAGGATGATGTTAGTGAGACAGTGACTCTTAGAAAAATACAACTCTTGGTACGATAACAAATAGTTCCATAATCATACTAAGGCTACACTGTAACTACTTTAAAATCAACAGTGGACATGCAGACTAGATGTTAAGCTCACCTAATCTGATTTAACAGTGACAGTATTCAAAATCCAAGTGTTCCCCCCCACCCCCCCAAATGGTTTCCCCACCTTCAATCGCACAAATGTAGGTACAGTTATGAAATATATATATTTGACACGGGGAAATTATGTGACTAGCAGGTTTGGAAATAGCTTATCTACCAAAGTATTGAACCTAGGACATTGTGGTAGCAAAGAGAAGAGTTATAAAGACTTACCAGTCATCAGGCTTTTCAGCGTTGGGGTCAGGGATCATCTCCGGTTCATCTTCCAGCCAGCCGTCTGGGCGGGTGGCGCTTTCGTCGGGGATCGTGGCCGGCGCATCCTCGTCCCAGTCGTCGGGTTTGCGGGCATCCGGATCTGCGATTTTCTCCCGCTCGTCCCAATCGGCTGGCTTTTTGTCTTCGACATCATCCACCTCAGCAGGCGGGTTTACCGGGGGAGTGAAGTCTTCCAGGAGGCTGCCCTCATTAATCACCTTCAGAGAGTTTAGAATTCAATGACTATCACCCGTTTAGAACTATTTTCAGTACCTTTTGGCATGCCTTCCTCTCCATATAACAGCTAAAGCAGGAAAAGAATATATATATATATATATATATACACACACAGTGTATTTTTACTAAAACATTGTACCGAATTATTGACGACAATTTGGCAGACACCGAAATTAATACTTGCGAGATAGCCTAGCTTCTGTGCCCACATGACGCCATTTGTTTACTCGCACTCGTTTAGCCGCCATTATCTAATTAATATTGAGAGTTATAGCTACTAGACAGGTTGTACTCATGCGCGCACCAGTAAAAACAGTACCAACCTTGCGTTTTATGCATAAAAATATATTTAACCTACAGATAACTATCTGGCAGATAAATTCAGTTCATAATACGGGTAAAATATTAAAGTGGCTGCTAATCTTTATCTGATAGCTAACTTTAACCCCTCGATAGCAATATTTATCCGGTAGTCATAAGATGGATCCTTATTTGAATTAGGTTTTTACACTCAATACTTGCCCAACTATGTCAAATTTAAATTAGGGATGGGCCTTCGAATCATTAAGGATATTCAAAAACATTTAGGATTTGAGACACAAATCCTTAAGATTCTTTTTTTTTCACTTTTTCAAGTGAGATTTGTTTTAGAGCTTTAATACTGCCTGCCTATTGGTGGTTTACAACCATCTATAATTATAGGATGAATTTAACAACTAGACCCCAGACCAGTAATTTAAAATTATGTGTTTCTTCCTTCCCTATTATTTCACACGGTTGTTGTCGTTACCTTGTTGTCCAGTTGTACGGTAAAGGTGTTGTCGGGCCGGACTATGAGCGTGTACAGGTGAGGGAGTTTGTCCTTGAACGGCTCCTCGATCCTCTCTTTGGGCTTCTTACAGTGTTTCTCCGTGAAAGTTCCATTCAGAGGATTCTTGTGGCGGAAAATGAAGTGCAGCTGAAACGCAACAAGGCAAGAGACTAAAAATATGCACAACAGGTACATTATTACTATTTAATGAAGATTAAAGCTACAAACTTCCGAGCTGTCAATCAAGGAGTGAAGATTTGGTTGCCAGTGAAAAACAAATATTGGACCGTGCAGGGTTGAGAATTATATTAGACTTCCACATCAATGAAAAAACCAGCCCGTCAATGTATTATTATTATTATTTAGCACCGCGTCTTACTACCCGTTCGGGTTATACGCTTAAGTACTAATTACGCACTAATGGATTAGGAATTGGGAAGGTTGAATAGAGGAAGTGAACCCGTATTTGCGTGGAGGGAGAGTGGAAAACCATTTAGGAAAAAGCACCCCCAGTTCACCCGACCGAGATTCGAAACGATCTCCCCGTCCTCGGTGGTCTGGCTCAACACGACAAGCGCGTTAGCCAACTACGCCACCGAGGCGGGTCCCGTCAATGTAGTTTACCATTGTTGTTTCCAGAGTGTTAACCCAAAAGACAAGGTTTACAGGAATTGAAGTTTTCGGACTAAAGTGAACCAAGAGCCACTCATACACTCTCTGCTAGAACTTTACGTGAAGTTACTACCGAGGATGTGAAGTCTGAAAAATTTTTGGGTGGAGTCAGAAAAAAACGTACCAGCTTAGACTTCAAATAAAAACCTATAAAACAATATTTTATACTTTTATTTATTAATTAGGACCAAAATTAGTAATTTTATCTAACAAATTGATTTAAATATAAATTCACAATGTCAAAGAAGATTCTAATTAAGTCATCTGTATTGGAGCATTTTACTGCAGTAAATTTGTTATTAATAATAAATATACATTAGCCATTTATGAAGGATTAGGATTCGGACAGTAGAAAAATAGAGGAGTTGAAGCCGAAGGCTCGGAGTTCAGACTCCACAAGCTCTGGTTACTACATAAGCTTTGACCCGGGGAGACCCCCAATTTGCCCCAGCAGAGTTTCTACCTTGTGATCATTGCCGCATTTGTCCGGACCAAACATGATGGTGTACGGGGTCTTGTCGTGAAACTGGCGCAGGTCTGCCGTCTGTTTCCCCAGGGAGAGAAGCTTGATGTACGCCCCGCCACACTCCTGTCCTTCCTGCAGCGTCACCTCGTATTGAACCACTAGCGGCTTCGTCGCAAACGAGAACGGCCGATCCAGGCGGGAAGAGATGGCCGCGTGTTTTGCTTTGGACTTGAGGACAAGGCCCAAATCTCCTTTCAACGGGTTTTTCTGTGGGGACTCCACCTCCCATTTGCCTGAGGACAGAAACTTCATTTAAAAGGACTTACAAACAGAATTTTGAAATAATTTAAAATGAGTGTTAAATGACATTGTTTTCTGATTTGTGTGAGTGAATAAAATCATTTCAAGATTCAGATGATGTTAAAAGTTTATTTTCCAGAAAGCCTAACAGATGAGAAGGTCTAAGATCAATCCATTGGTTACATAAACTGAGGTGAGATTTTCAAGTCAGACACCTCAGCTCAGTTGGTAGGGTATCTGTCTATTGAGCTATGGGTTCCAGGTTCGATTCCTGGCATGGTCAAAAGAATTTATAATTAATGAAGTGGGTGTAATGATACTGTTTTGGAGCCTTTTCATTTACTCAAAAAGTCCTGGATGATGTGTATTTTTCTTAAAAGTACTGTATGTTAAGTTTCCTTTTAATACTTCATCCATGGAAAATCACACGCTTTTAGAATTAATTTCAATACACTACGTTTTAAATTTTTTTTTTCTTTAGAAGATCAACTCCGTTGCATTAAATGATCTGACTCGCTGGCTCCAAGATATTCACAGTAAATCCGTATCATAATTGGCTCCCAATCGTAGGGCAATAAATCCGTTATCAATATAATTGGTGCCCATTGCGGGCCAATATAACTCAATATCATAATGTGTGTTTCCCCTTTCACAGGGATGAATAATGGCCGGGGGGCTGGTTGTTGTGTCTGTTCTAGATTTAAGTTAATTTATAAGTCGTGTGCTGATATGATAATCAGTCGGTTCAGAAAGTGTAAGTTAAATACCTCAACTAAATTAAATGAATGAGATTTTCAAAGATTTAAATACTGTAGATCATCTATTCCAGATGAATAACAGTGCAGTTCTTCTGAAAAGTCTTATATTCACTTTTGTGATAGGCACACACCAATTAAAAACTAAAATTGCTCACTGTTCGATTGATTACCGTATATCAGACCATTAGAATTTCTATGAGCGAGAGTGAAAGGATCTACCAATTTTGCCAGGAAAGATATTTTCACAAACCTTCCAGAATTATTTTACCTGTCCACAATCGACTGGGACCGACGGTTTTACTTCCCCTCTGAAGGAAGTTGTGCTACAGATTTTTATCGCTCAAGAAAAATCCCTCGACCATGGCTGGGTTTGAGCCCATGAACATTGGGTCCTAAATACTACCACATTAGTTACATATGAATATTGAAGTTATGAGAAACGTTCCCTGGAACAATACTGAAACAAACTCTACTATATGTACTAACCATCGTATTTAGCAATGTCATCATCGATGCCTTCTTTTTTGGCCTCAGAAAAAATCCATTTTTTCTTGAAGTTGCTCAAGTCATCAAAATGTTCCGCAAAGTATACGTTGCCCGAGGGAGTAGGACTAGTGTAAACAACTTCTTCCACAGGCTCCTCCTAACACAACATAAAAGGTTTGAACAGAAATTGTTGCAGTTATGAATTTTCATGACGTCTCAAATTTTACTCCTACCTATTACAAACGAACAATAAAGTTAGGAATATTTCTAAGTTAGTTGACGTAGTGGCATTATGATAATTCATGTTTATTTGTAACTATATTGATTTGTATGTATTTTGAGAATGAATTCTAAGTTTATTATTCTGAAAAGAAAAAGGACCAATGTTGTGTTGGTCTCTTGTTTTGTAACTTTTTACCTAATTCATGTATTGTGACCTAATTAGGAACGCGCTCTGTGGGAGCGAGCATATTCACACTTGTATCGTGTCATAACCGGCCACCAAAATAAATGTTATTATAACTTAAAGAAAGAACACTTCAAAAATTAGTTTCAAAATTAAACCTTTTATTTTGTAAAAAAAAACACGCATGCACACAATCTAAAATGGTGTGTGTGACATCGTCAAATGGCCTTGTTTTGACTGTTAAACCATTTTATGAAGAGAAAACAGCCTTTTAGAAGTTCTTGTTTGAAAAGAATTTTAAAGTGAACCACAAAAAATAAACATCCAAACAGGTTTTTTTTCCATAAGTTTGTGTTAGAAAATTAAAATTAAAATAGAAACAAATAATTTGTTGAAGCAAAAGTTTGCAGTCTTCTAAAGAAAACACAGCTTTGACGTTGGCAAAGATTCAAAAAATATAATTCTTTAGAGAGGTTTGGACAATAAGGTTTAGGAAAATCTTCAAAAGGATCCTTCACACAGATTGAGGCCAATCAATGAAAGGTTTTCCAAAAACACTTGTTTATAAGCAGTTCAATATTTGTGTAGCTAATGTAATCGAAACTTTGAAGGGAACAGTTTGGTAAAAGTGACAACGCTCACCAGTTCCTCCGTCGTGACAACAACATCTTCGTCATCTTGAGCGACAGATCCTGTCCACAATAGCGCGCACACACAAACTAATGTCAACACAATCTGGCTGACCGCCATTGCTCCTTGAATGGTGACAGCTAACCTGAAATAAATTCACACCTGTCTTAGTTGATGTCTTACCAAACTGAGCAAGCACACTTGTGGAATGTGTGACCAAACTATACATCGACCTGTATTTGAACTAGAGACTCTTAAGAAACAATGGCTTGTACATATCTTAAAGAATTATCTACCACCAATTAAACTCTTCAAGAGCTTTATCAGGCTGTCTACTGAGTTGGACAAACCAAAATTAGTAACTTTTTGGTGACCTTTTATGACCACAAAATTTCTTCGGTAAGCGTTTGAACATTATATAATGCATAAATAGGCATAATGCACTCACGCGCAACATTAAACTTTAACTAGATGGCGAACGTTAACCTTGTCTTTAGTATCACGGTAAAAACAATTGGGCGGTTAGCGCATGGCATCATGGGTAGTGGGTAACTTGATATTCGACGAGTTTGCATTGTTACGATGCGCGGGAAATTCAAACAACAATATTTTCGTGACTTTTGACTAAAATATTGAAAATTCGTGACTTTTCAGGGACTTTCGTGACCCAATAGACACCCTGTTTATCTTTAAATCCTGCTCAGATTAAAAATAAATATTTATATATGTATAAAAACTCTATGGCGTGAGCCCACAAGCGAGCTATACCGCTTTTAGCAATTATAGTGCCAACATTTGTGGATAGAGGGTGTCATGTAGTCAGCATAACAAACCCTCCGGCGTTAATCTCAGTTTTCTAAACCAAAGCTGTTACTTCTTAATTCACGTATCTCCTCATTTGTCGTCATGAGTCCTGAATTTACCCTGTTACAGTACATTTTGAAAGCAAGTTGTATAACCACCAGTCCTATAAGAGCGACAAGAATATGTGAGAAAGTAAAGGAGGAGCCGATGCAGGACAGGATGGAGAAGGCGCGGCAGTCATGTAAGGAGAATGGAGGGGGAGTAGATAACAAACTTACTCGGGTGAACTGGGGGTGGGTTTTCCTAAATGGTTTTCCACTCTCCCTCCACCCAAATGCGGGTTCACTTCTTCTAAATTCAGCCTTCCCAGTTCCTAATCCATTAGCGTAATTATTATTAATAATAATATTTAGCACCGTGTCTTACTACCAGTTCGGGTTATACGCTTAAGTACTAATTAGGCTAATGAATTAGGAATTGGGAAGTTTGAATTTACAGGAAGTGAACCCGCATTTGCGTGGAGGGAGAGTGGAAAACCATTTAGGAAAAACCACCCCCAGTTCACCCGACTGAGATTCGAACACTCGATCTCCCCGTCCTCAGCGGTTGAGCTCAACACAACTAGCGCGTTAGCCAACTAAGCCAGTGAGGCGGGTTAGCCTAATTATTACTTAAGAGTATAACCCGAACGGGTAGTAAGACAGGGTGCTAAATAAATAAATAAAAACTGTTGGAAGGTCTACAGTGTGGGGATAAAAACTAGAACTATTAAATATTCACAATAATGGAACTATGTCAATAATGTTAAGGTCTACATGTATATTTATTTAAATTCTTGTTAAACGATTTAAAACTAACTAACAAGATAAAATAAATCACAATACCAAATAATATTACATATTTAAAAATACCTAAAGCTTAGTAAGGACTTTGAATTTTACAATCTTTGTTGTGTGCTAACAGTCAACAAAATGGTGATGTAACATTTTGTCAAACTTGTGTATACCTACCAGGCTAATTTCACATGTCAGGACTGAGGTAGTTCTAGATTAGATAGATCTATGGTAGTCTATATAATGGTGTATTTAACCTAAGACAGCAGGGTCTATTCAGAAACTTGACTTGTCTAAAGATAACACAACCCCTGTCTACAACATCACAAGTTTTAGTTACAGTTACTTCCTGTCATAGCAAATATACAGTAATCTCTGATAAAAAAAAAAGTAGGGCAAAGATTTCGAATAGTAATCCGTAGTTCATTGTTACAAATAACTACTAGCTTTGTTTTATGCCTACCTGACACAAATAACGAAATATTTTGTGTAATTATGTATCTGGTGATACTAGGACCTCTATTTTCAAAAAGTAGTTCTAGGTCACAGATAAAGATACACCAGTTCCTCAGTCTTACGCTCCTTGAGCAAGGTTGAGTCCATCAACACTGGGGTTCACTAGTGTGTTTGCCCACTTAGAAATGTGCAGTCTGAGTAAGCTCTTTGTGAGGTAAGGTTATATGAAGAGAGGGTTGGGTCAATACCTGAACCTAGCTTTGTGGAAGCAGGCCGATTGACTCGAGAAGAATATATATTTACTTCTCTCTAGTGAAGCCATGTTTAAAATACCCCTTGATGGCAACCAGCGATACCCGTGTTGAAGGACTCGAGCTCTTCCACGGAGCGCAACCATTTTAACCTGAAGGCTGTGGGTTCTTCTCCTTGTACTAGACTAATAGTGAATCCAGTAGTCAACATCAACCTAGTAGTCTCAACTATAAGGTAGACATTTTAAAATGGCAACATGTCTTACTAGTGGACTACCCGTTTGAGTTATATGCTTATATAGCCTAATAATTACAATAATGATTTTTAGAGCTTATGAAGGTTATATTAAGAGGAAGTGTACCCACATTTGTGTGGAATACCACTTTGGAAAAAAACACCTTCAATACACCCGACCGAGATTCGAACCTCAATCTCCCAGTCATCGGTAGTCTATTCTACCGCAAGAGTAGCGTGTTGGGCCATGCGGCCATCAAAGTGGGTGGTAACTTTTTTTAACTGCTAAAAAGTTTCTTCTTATATGAATCTGACTGAAGAATGATATTAGACTGGTGTCCTATGAGACAATAACTTGTAAATACATATTAAATATTAGGGCTAAATTACTAAACAGTCAATTGTACACATAAATGATCTAGTCTTTCTTCACATGGATTTAAATAATATAGATACTAACTTTAGTGGCTGCATGATCTAACGCGCTACTCTGACAATAGATTAGACTGGGTGAAGACAGGGATATATCGGGGTTCGATCCTGGTCGGGTGTACTGAGGCTGGTTTTTCACTCTCCCGCCATGCATTTGTGGGTACCCTTCCTCTAAATTAAACTTTCCCAATTTCCAACACATTAGTGTAACCTAATTAGGATATATATTCAATATGGACATAGGGCCCAAACGGGTAGTAAGACGTGGTGTTAAAAAAATAAGGGGGGGGGGGAGAAGACAAACAAAAACATGCCTACACAATATTAATGAGCTGTATTTATGTTCTCATTCACGTTTCAAGTGTGAAAAGCTAATTCTATACTCGTCAAAAATATTACATAAAATTCTTTTTCCCCCCCCTTACTTCCCACATTTTATACTACTGGAGTTGAGGAGAGAAAGTTAAGATTTAGGGGAAGTGTACCTACATTAGAATGGTGGTAGGGAACTATGACATTGAGAAAATTCACCACTATCTGCCACTAATAGTCGCAAACAAGGCCAGTCTGAGCCTTTGTCCGCACGCAAGCTAGTATGGTGCAAATCCTTAAATTAATTTAAGGCTTTTTTTAGGAGGAGGAGGTTCAGTGCTATCTTATCCAGCTACCAAGGAGTCGTTCCGTACCCAGGCTCATTCTTCACTCTTGTTTTACAACTATAATAGCTTGACTACATCAGTTTACTTTGTGTGATTTAGGCGAGTTTTGTTTTAATTTTAAAATTATCGTATTTGGAGTTTTATATCAATATTAATGTTGGTATTACAGTATTAGAATCGTATTAATGATAGCAAATATTTTTTATCTAGGCCTACAATTATGTGATAAAGCAAAGGTGTCTACAATCACGCGTTGTTGGGGGTACCATTCCCAAAATGTTTGATATGTTAAAACAATTAGACTTCGCATGACTGTTTATTAATGTTTACACAGAACAGTCGTTAAACTAAAGAGGGAAAAAAGTAGAATTGAAACAATAGTTCAATAGGATTACTGGTTCATCATTATAATATGTAATAGTTGTAAAAAAAGTTTACAATAGAGATGGGCTAAATAGTGATTTTACGATATCAGTGACTACAGTGACTGTGATTTTAAAATATCGGTGATTTATACCAGTGATTTTTGACTGTATTATTATTATTATTATTATTATTATTAGCACCGCGTCTTACTATCCATTCGGGTTATACACACACTAATGTGTAATGGTAGGGTGATTGTGAGATGAAATGGAGGACCTACAGTTTAACGTGGGATCCGAACCACGGTGGAGGCCTGGCATTCCACACATTCACAAGTTGTGATTAATACACGTCTTGTCAGAGGTGAAGGAAGGGTTTGGCAATCAGATAAATCTGTGCCGGGACCAAGGATTGAACCCCGGACCCCAGCACAGAAGTCTGACACCTTACCCCTAGACCACCAGGTCACCCATTTTTGACTGTAGCTGGCATTAACAGTGTCTTGATGGACCGATATTATTTCACTTTCAGTTTGTTGCTAGGTAGTTGGTACCTGTGAACTGATATTTTGTCAACCATGGACAAAGCTAGTATTTAGCTGCTGTCCGAGTAGGCGAGTATAATTGAGTATCGAGTATTTCTGAATATCTACTGGGTATTTACTCGAATAGCCCCATGACAATCGGTTGGAACTTGGAAGGAAAATTAATTACTCGAGAGTTTGGCGACTTGCAATGGAATTCGATACTTAAAGACCTAACATAAACTCTTCCTGTCGGCACTGACATCTATGTTTCATGTTGCCTGACTAATGTACAGTCAATACAAAAGTATGCGTTTTAAGATTTTTCATACAGTTGATAAAAAGAAAAAGCAAAACATGTTATTTAATATTTTATAGTGAAATGTTATGTAATTTGGGCAAAATTAGTGGGCCAACAAATAGTATGTTAAACTTGAGTACCAATATTAAAACTTATTTGATGTAGGCTACTATGAGAAACTCTTGTAATTGTGTAATTTATTTAGTGATTTGTTTTACCGCAGTTAAAATTCATGTGACAAAAATGAACATAACATAATGGCGATTGGTTTAGAAAATGTCGTTTGGAAGGCAGGGCATATATTATATTATTGTAGTGTTTTTTTAAATACTGGACATCTAATAGTAGATTAACTATACATATATTAGAAGCAAATTAACTATTTTAAATATAAAGGAATACAACTCATAACCACAGTACTGGGACTTAACATTAAATTAAGAAATGCTAGAAAATATTAAATTATTATATACACACACCCTTTAGATTATACTATAGAATGATTAGAATCATCAACGCATAGTAAATATTAATGTTTATTTATATTTTGTCTATTTTGTTACTTTTTTAATTAATTATTTGCGATTTTGGGGATAGGACCACTGAAAAAAAGAATGATTTTTTTGTAGTCTACTTTTAAAAAGAATCTGAAATGTGATTCACTTAGTAAGCTCGCTTTTCGATTTTTCTCTTAACAACAAATATTTTGAATTGAAAACGCATGTGAATGACACATTTAAACCATTTAAGTCATTTTTACATAGCAATCTGATACTGTTTTTGAAAAATGAGCTATACGAGATCAAGTGTTTTAAATAGAAATAACATGTAAAACATGCCAGTCAATAAGGTCGATTCTCAATTAGCTGGTAGAAAATAGAAGAATAACAAGGACCGCGAAGCGAGTATTTACTCGAGTGTCTAGAAGAAGCAATACTAGCTCCGTAGCTCGAGTAACTGTTGCCATCTGATGCGAGTATCTCCATTCACTGATATCTCAATCACCGATACTTTTGAGATAGAGTCACTGGTAGTAACGGTGAAAAAATCAGTCAGTGATTTATCATCCATCTCTAGTTTACAGGGCTTAATATGTGTAGAAGAAATATTATGGCTTCACATTTGCAGAAGAAATAATATGGCTTCATATGTGTAAAAGAAATAATATATATAACCCTTATATTGAATAGCAAAGGCTTTCAAAGCTTTGACCTCATGTGTGGTGTTAGAAAAATACCCTTTGCTGTCTCTTTAAAGTTTGGGGAACACAATTTGTACTGGATGATCTGAACTATTAAACCAAATGGCTATGATTTCTTAAGGCTTCTATTGCCACAGTCTAAGCAAATACATTTAAATTGGAGGAATGAAAGAGTTGTTTCTATAGATTATTCTTTATGTTCTGATAACAAATGCATTATCCGCTAAAGCTAAGTATTAGATACATATAATGTAAGCAACCAGGTCTTGAATTGCATGAGCTTGCATTATATTGAACCAAAATTGCGTGTTAAAATAAGTTTAAAAATTGGAAATACTTTTAAATAATACACAACAAAATAATTCAATACAATCAAAGTTTCAAAACATTTTGATTGCTTAGAGTGAATAAGAACATTATATCATTGATTTATTTCTATTACCTCTTAATGTAATAATACAAATCCTCTTACTCGAGATGCGTAAATAAATTAACTTTAACTTATACTTTCAAGAATGCACCTTGGTGTAAAGAATTTCAATTATGTAAACGGCTAATTCTCAACTAAACCACTTGACTGATTGCCTCATTTTAATTCTCAATAAAATTTACTTTTTGATTAATCAAAACTAACAACACTTTCGTTCACTATATAGTTTGGCTAGCATTTGAACCAATCACTAACAAACAGTTGTCTAAAACAGTGTTGCGTTAGAAAACAGAGAAATATTACCAGACACACCCTTTTGCTAAAAATAAACTTTTACTTTACTTAAAAATACCGATTAAGAATCTGACAGTAAAAAACTTGAAACAAATCAAACCATCATAATAGCTAATTTATAGATATTAACAATATTTTAATTTATTGTTATTTTAAGTTGTATTAATGTTTAGTTGGTATCAACGATGTCACTATACTTATTGCCAATCGATTTTACGAAAATTATATTTACATGGCTTTTTTGTTGATACCTACTTTTTAAATTTTACATAGATGATATTATATTACATTGAATAATTTGTATTTTAATAAATAATTATTTATTTTAATAAATTACTAGTTCAAATTCATTTTTCAATCATCAAAGATGTTGTGAACAGTATGAAAAACTTTGCTCATAATGTTGTATATTCTGAAAAGTGCCAATGGTTTTTGAAAATAATCCATAGCATATAAGTTGAGAATGACGATCGCTCTTTTATCCCTTCTGATAATTTTTAACCAGAATGTCGAGCTATTGTTTCAGCTTACAGCGTCAATACCATTACATCATCTTAATTTTATTGACCTTATGAATAAAGGGAAAAGAATATAAGCAATGTTAAATTAATGACTATTTTTATTAGTCTCAACTCAACGTGCATAATATAGAAAGAATTACATCTAGATAATAATTATTTTATTTTGGAACGTAGTGTATTCTTTTTTTTCACATAACATATTATATTTTGAGTATAATGATAGACTTCAAAATTAATGTGTTGACACTAAATTGTTGGTATGTAAGATTCTACTTTTATTTTAGCAATACAATTCGAAAGATTAAAAATAGCTTTCAATTTTCAAACGAAGATTATTTTAGCTCATATTCAAGTACAATACTCTCACTTATCCGACAAACGCACCGGCAGAACGCCGGATAAACGAAAATGTTGGATAATAGGGAGGAATTAATAAAAAGCCTATTATCGTCAAACTACGTTATAATTTTACAAATTAAGCACCTAAACATCACGTTTTACAACAAATCAACAGAAAAAAAAAATTAAAACAGGTTAACGTTATACAGTAATTTATTTACAAATTTAGCACCACATTTGTATTGAAGTTAACGTTAAAAATTGACTGCAAATAAATATAGGATCGCATAGAATGAACTTAAAATAACAGAAGTGTTGGAAGTTAAATCCATAAAAAGTTCAGTTCTGTGATGATTTAAAAAAAAATTGTGATCCTAGTCTGCTTTCCCGACGATTGCCGTTTCTTCGCTGCCAAGTCTCGCCATCTTTGCAGCATCATTATGTCGATCCCCATAGCGTCTTCTCGTTGCTCAACATATTTCAAGGCAGTTTCTAGAGCCTTAACTCAATCATCATGCGAGATTCTGAGAGGCTCAACAATTGATGCTTGATCATCAATTTCGTTGCCATCGCTAATGACGAGTGATAATTTCTTCATCAGTTATTTCATATCAATCGTCTTTGTTCATCCAACTTTTAACTTCTTGCGAAGATGCATCTACATCCATTGATACGTTGGATTAAGGGTAGAATGCTTTCTTCGATTTCATCTTTTCTTTCCATTTCCATAATTTCATCTTCATCTTCATCTTACAGCTTCTTCCATGATTCGGCAAGTGTTGGAGTCCTAACGTCAGCTCAGGCCCTTGCAAACCAATAAGCAACATCCTTTACATTGATGCGTTTCAATTTTTCAATCATTTCCTGCCCTTCTTCTATCATTGTCTACAGTAGCTACCTGTAATAATTCCTTTTTAGCGTTTCCAAAACACCCTGATCCATCGGTTGGCATATGGCGGCTACATTAGGTGGTGGAAACATATCCTTAATGTCTCCATCTTGAAGCTCCTCAGCATCAGGGTGCGTCGGGGTGTTGTCTAGCAACAAAACTGATTTTCTGGGGAGGTTATTTTCTTTCAAAAATTTCTCTGTGGAATGAACGAATTCCTTAAAAAAACAATCTTTGAAAATTTCACTGTTCATCCACACATACTTTTTCGATTGTAGTATTTTACAGGAAGAGCATTTTTTGAAATTGTTTTAAAGGATCTTGGATTTTTGGGCTTCCCAATCATTGCGAGGTCCATTTTGTAGTATATAGCATTGCTGCATGCTAGAATTGTCAGTCTCTCTTTACTACACTTAAAGCCGGAGGTTGCTGCTTCAGTTTTGGCTGCAAGACTCATACTAGGTAACATTATGTAATTAAGGCCTGGTTCATCACAATTAATTAAATATTTGATCACCCGCTAAGCTTTCAGTTTCAATAAAGTCTTGAAAAATTTTTTTGAATGCCTCCATTTCTTGAAAATTTGCTGACAGTTTCTCCTCACAAACACTTAACCGACAGTTTCCCTTACGTTTCTTCCATCTGTCGAGCCAACCAATGCTTGCTGTAAAATAGGCCCTGGAATAGGCACACCTTTGTCTCTGAACCGTGTAAACCAAACGTAAAAAGCCTCGCTAACTTTTTCATAGTCACACTTTTTCATCGTTTTTCTCTCTTTTCCATCCGTAACTCTCGAGGAACACCATTTTTTTTATTTCCAATTGTTTTCTTTTACAGTCTCCTACTGCTTCCTGTCTGACGCTATAGTCGTCAGCTACCTTCAGCAGTGTCTCTCCTTTGTCCAGTCTCTTGATTGCCTCAAGTTTGTCTTCCATTGATACAACAACTTCCTTTCTTTTCGTCACCATACTTGTGTAAATTTCAGTAAAAACTGCTTCACAACACAACTACGTTACTTACGTTAACACATAAACACTGCACAGTAACACTGCACAGTAACACACAGTAAACCGACCCTCTGAGTGGCCGCGGTACACTCGGGAGCAAACAAGCAACATTTAAAAAAAAATTATTTAGAGGCGTCGGATAAACGAATGTAGGTTAAACAAGACTCTACTGCAACCACTCATCCATGTGGGTGGTCTTCGGCAGTTCAGTCCAACACGAGAATAGTGCGTTAGACCACGCGGCGACCGAAGTGAGTCATTCAAAGCTTAATGAGCTACTATAGAGTGGGCGCCAATCATCTTCTCTCCCCTTTTTCCGACCTACGTTTTCCTTCACCCTCTGCCATCCACACGACCCTTTTAGCAAGTGTTGTGACTGCTAAACCTTGGTCCTGGTGTGGGTATGTCCCATACTCATACTTTTGTATCCGCTACTGTTTTTAAAACATTTTCAAAATGTGACCCACTTCGGTGGCTGCGTGCTCTAATGAGCTACTCTCTTGTTGGACTAGACTGCCAAATACGGGGAAACCGGTTTGATCCCGGTCGAGTGTACCGAAACAATTTTCCATTCTCCTTCCCTGCAAATTCTGGTGCATTTCCTCTAAATTAAGCCTTCCCAATCAATAACCCATTAGTGTAATTATTACATAGGCGTTTAACCCAAATGGGTAGTAAGACGCGGTGCCAAAACATTTTTTTTCAAAATCTGCTAGGCATTTATTAATGAGGGTGTTTTGTAACTCATAAAGGGTGTATTTTAATTGGTGTCAAATATTCCAGGGGTGTATTCCTATTGACCAAACTCTAAGAAGTTCATATATATATATAAAAAAATGGGTCTTTTTTTATTCAAACTGGAGTAATTCAGTGTATTCTTTCTTTTTTTGTTTGATAAAGGCAACATCACCTTTGCGCATTGAATTCTTCCCACATTTTATCTCTCCCTAGGTGGGCTTTCTTCATTAAATTTACTTTTATTAGTTTATTTTTTATTTTTCTTTATTTTTTATCGATTTTTATTATTATAAAATTATTTAGCCATTGAACCACCTCATTTTTAAACATGAAGATTGTTTTATTATTTCAGAACTGTCATTTCCTTAAAAAACACCGCATTTGGAGGATATTTGCCTTGATATAGATGTCACCCATAAATTAAGATCTAATAAATATGGTTCATAATGTGGCTAAGGATATTCCAGTCTTTTCCACTAATATGATAATTTTACACTTCCTCCGAAGACTACGCACTGGCTAAGAACAAATACTCGGTTGTGACAGTCAAAACAAAACTAGTATTAAAGGAGGGGGATCTTTTCAAAATGAACAAAACTTTTAAATTCCTATAATTACTTTTGTTCAGGGGGATCCCTGTGGTTTCCAAGAACCGTGCCGAGCGGATGGAAGCCATCGCGGAAGAACTCTCTCGGGCCGAATACGAAGTGGTCTGCTTACAAGAAGTGTGGATGCAAAGGGACTACAAACAGATCAGTCAGCGCTGTAGTACAGCTCTCCCTTACTCGCACTATTTCCACAGGTACGCGTCTCAACGGTAATTACACAGCAAGTCTACCTGCGTTGTTGGTGGTTTGGTCCAACTCTCGTGTCAGTCTGGATTGCCAGTGTGATGGGAGGTTGGGGTTCGAATCCTGGTCGGGCCTATTGAGGGGCTTTTTTTACTAAATTGTTTCCCGGTCTTCCTCCACTAAAATGTAGGCCTAGGTATATTTTCTCTAAAATTCTACCTTTACCATCCGTATTCCATTAACGTAATTATTGTGTGTGTACAACCAGAGCAGATATTTTAAAAAATCAGTTTACCTAAATTATGACCGTCTCTGTGGTCCATTGTTCGGAGTTCCTGGCCACAGATTCAGAAGTCCCAGGTTCGATCCTCCGCGCTTCCAAAATCTATCTTTTAAGCAGTGAGTCTGTAACGAGGTCAACTCAGCCTTGTAAGGACAAATGAGGAGCTACTTGAATACAGAAGTAGTAGCTCCAGTTTAGAAAACTGAGATTAACATTTGGAGAGCTCGCTGACATGACACCTATCTGCTCGCTTGCGGGCTAACACCATGGAGTTTTACCTTTATTATTCTGAATCAACAGTAATGTATTATGTTTCAATCAATCAGCGGATCATTCTGATCGTGTGTAGACGTTCAGTCGATGCACATCAGTTTGAGTTGGAGATGTCATGACAGGAGGAATTTATTACTCTCTCTCTTAGAACAAGCTGGCGTGGTCGCAGTCTAAAGTTATTCACGACTGTGCTTGGGGCACCATAAGATACTAGTGTTTCACCAAATTCTAAGTATCGAGTACCCCCTATTTAGTTTAAGTACCACTTATATTAAGAGCCCAAAATTCAGCCCTTAAAGAGATTAAGGGCCATTAAATTGTAGATACTGTTAAAATGGAAGGGTGTGTAGCTCAAAGATTGGGATAGAGAAATCAGTAATAAAATTAAACGGGTTCACTTCCTCTAAATTCAACCATCCCAATTCCTAATCCATTAGTGTAATTAGTACTTAAGCGTATAACCCGAACGGGTACTAAGACGCGGTGCTAAATATTATTATTATTATTAATAATAAAATTAAAAATAATGATTCTACTCAAAAATTGCCCCAACTATTATTTAAGAACAATGCTGGATCACTTTCAAGAATATTATGAAACTGACGTTAAATAAAGTGTTTATTTCTACAGGAGGATTCACTCGGAACTGAACACCTATTTTTTTTCCATCCAACTCATGATTGGAAAGTCACATTCGAATAACGTAAAACATAACTTGGTCCTTGATGAGTACGACTGTCTCAGTAGAAGATGCTGGAAGTGCGTGTTCACGCCCGAGTGAATCACCCTGTATATGTATTAATATTTGATAGTATTAGTTTACTAATAGATTTAATTTAGCCAATAAATAATACATTTTTCATCCAAACTATGGTTATGAGTTTTGTTGTATTTTTTATTATACTTAACATTTGAAATTACAGTCATTTAGCTACTTAACATCGGTGTAACTTGAAGGCTAAGGGGGATAATTAAAAGTGGGGCTTGGTCGGGGGGTCCCTTTAGGAAACTCTGGTGAAACCATCCTTAATCTTTACTGCCCTATCTGAAGTCCCACAACAAGCGTTCGGTGGCATTCGCCAGGTACTTAAGACTCTTAGTCTTGCTAAGAATATTTTCAACACAAGTGAGCTGATTAGTCACACGTGTGAATGATTTGTGTGTGTGTCTAGTGGGGTGTTGGGGTCCGGTGTCTGCGTACTTTCCAAGTTCCCTATCGAGGATGTGTTCTTCCATCAGTGGCCGGTCAATGGCTACATTCACAAGATTCAACACGGTGATTGGTTCGGCGGGAAGGGAGTGGGACTCTGTAGGATATCTGTTGCTGGAATCAAGATAAACGTTTATACCACTCATGTGAGCTACAAAATTACCAAACATAGTTATCATTGATATTAGCACCGCGTCTTACTACCCGTTCGGGTTATACGCACTTACGCTAATATGTAATGGTAGGGTGATTGTGAGATGAAATGGAGAACCTACAGTTTAATGTGGGATCCGAACCATGGTGGTAGGCCTGGTATTCCTCACATTCACAAGTTGTGATTAATAAACGTCTTGTCAGAGGTGAAGGAAGGGTTTGGCAATCAGATATATCTGTGCCGGGACCGAGGATTGAACCCCGGACCCTCAGCACAGAAGTTCGACACCTCACCCCTATACCGCCAGGTCACCAACATTGTTATCATATTGTTTATATGATATAAGTCAAATTCGACTTGTATCATAAAAGAAAAACAAAACTCTGAGAGTTATTTAAGGAACTACCTTATCACTAATTTACCCAGTAGAGGTTCTGCTTCAAATATTTAAATTTACCTTATTCTGCTATATTTATTTGCTTATTGTTACTGCTTTTCATAATACTTATGATTTTAATACTCCATACTTATTTATTATTATTATTTTTACTTTACTATTTTTATTATTTACTCTTTTTTTTGTAACTATTCATCAATATATATCAGAATGGCCCAACTTTGTTCATCCAAAAGGCCAAATTTGCTTATCACTTTGCACCGCGGGCCGAACATATATTTAGTAATCCCTTCCACTTAATATGGGCAAGCAAGTGATATTTAATAGGGGACCTGCTTCGGTGGTCACATGATCTAAGGCGTCACTCTCGTCTTAGACTGCCGATGACAGGAACACTGAGGCTCAAATCCCGGTTGGGTGCATCGAGGGTGGTTTTTCACTCTTCCTCCACACAAATGCGAATATACTTCTTCTAAATTCGAAACCTCCTCATCCCTAACTCATTATCATAATTAGTACACCTTGTGTATAACCTGAACAGGTAGTAAAACGTGGTACTTAAAAAATAAAATTAACAAACAAATACTTTCAATAGGTACTTATATATAAATTCATGACTGTTTTGAATATACATATATTTTTATTTGAATATTTATATATTTCACATCTTCCGCCTAGGGTTTCCCTCTAATTGAACTCCAGGATACTATGGGGGCCACATTTGGCCCACGGGCCGCCAGTTGGACCACACTAGTATATATATATATCATTATTTAGACATGCTTGTTTTTCATGTTGTTAATTTAGCTTGTAAGGTACTTGTGTACTTTTCATTGCGTCATAGGTCTCACGACTGTTGGCCAGAACTATGATAAAGGAAGATTGATTCTTCTTGATAAAATACAGTAAGCCTTCATTAATATGGACCTCAATGTTAGTTCAGATTCTCTCTGTAGAACTCTTTTGGCTAAACGGTTTGTTGTTTAGTCTCTCTGAAAATGGGAACAAGTTCCGAACATGTGCGGCACTACTTATTAGTGAAGTGTGTACACTTATGTCCTATAAATGTGACCTTCCTTTTTTTATCATCGTGTCTTACTACCTGTTTAGGTTATATACTTAAGTACTAATTATGCTAATGGTTTTAAGGATAAAGAAGGTTATATTTAGAAAAAGTTTACCCATATTTGTGTGGAGGGAGACTGGAAAACTATTTTGAAAAAAACCACCCTCAGTACACCGACAAAAATTCGAACCTTGATCTCCCCTTCATCAGCAGTCTAGTCTACTGTGAGAGTAGCGCCTTAAACCATGTGGCCACCGAAACGGGTCCTTCTTTATTCAATCCATCGATAGAGGGGTGATGCAAATGCTTCTTTTTAAAATAATTTTGACTTTTTTTTTTCTAGTTCTGGGGACTTTGTTCCAGATTCCCAACATTTAAAAGTAATGTTTTATTGCAGTTCAATATTTGGATAGTCGAAGTTTGTTACAAAGTTTACCAAGTCATATATAAACATCCGGTGTGATTTGATTTAAATGATATAACCGTTGTAGAATTCAAGGTAAAACTAACTAAATATTGTCAAACAATACTTCCTTATGGGAGCATGGACCAGCAGGGTACATGATGGTTTGTTGCACCACAGCTGCATGCGGAGTATAGCCGAGAGTCTGACGAGTACAAAGTGCACCGGGTACTCCAAGCCTTCGACCTGTCCCAAATGGTGCGTCTGACGTCGGTGGGAGCTGACGTGGTGATCCTGGCAGGCGACCTCAACACGGAGCCCGGGGACTTGGCCCAACGCATCATCTGCCACAACTCGGAACTTTCAGACACACACAACGTCTTCACGCAGGCTCAACACTCAGTAGGCGAACAAAGCTTCATAACACTATTAGATTCTAGATGATTGAGGACGTAAACGAACTATAGATGGGTCAAATAAGAGTTCATTTAACCAACAAATCTTGAATCTGAATCACAATCTTAGGAAATATGATAGTTATAAGATAACTTTGATAGAGACGCTGACATTTCATGATACATGGTTATAACTTTCTAACATTGGTAGAAACGCTGACATTTCATGAGACCTGTTTATAACTTTCTAACATTGGTAGAGACACTGACATTTCATGAGACATGTTTATAACTTTCTAACATTGGTAGAGACACGGACATTTCATGAGACATGATTATAACTTTCTAACATCGGTAGAGACACTGACATTTCATGAAACATGTTTATAACTTTCTAACATTGGTAGAGACACTTACATTTCATGAAACATGTTTATAACTTTCTATCATTGGTAAAGACACTGACATTTCATGAGACATGTTTATAACTTTCTAACAGTGGTATAGAGACTGACATTTCATGAAACATGTTTATAACTTTCTATCATTGGTAAAGACACTGACATTTCATGAGACATGTTTATAACTTTCTAACATTGGTAGAGACACTGACATTTCATGAGACATGTTTATAACTTTCTAACATTGGTAGAGACACTGACATTTCATGAAAAGTGTTTTTCCAAACTTTTACTCTGCACATTAAAATGACCATCAAAACATTTATATAAAACTTATTATGGCATTTTTGAATTCATTGTACAACATGTGAAATAAAACTAAATTTAATCTTTACATTTAATTGACTACTTGGCCTCTTATTTGTAAACGGTATTCAATTTTGTTGATTTAAATGAGAGTCAATGATACAAAAACTAAGATACACATAGACTCTTTTTTTTCTCAGTAAAAACTTTCATTATTCTTTGCTTTTGTTGCCAGAAAAAAAGTATTTAATACACCATTACAATTTTCTTTTTATTATTATTTTTGTAATAACTAACATTATGAAAACATTTTGTTGGTAGTTAAAAATATTGTATTAAGCTATTTTTATAATTTGGTTATGCAGTAGAGTTTCGGGAACTCAACCCAATGTGGACTAAGCTGATGTCGAGTTATTGAAATGTTAAGTTTTACGAATAAACTTGCATAAGATGCATGTTTACTAAACACGGATAAATCACAGTACAGTATTGAATATTATAGGTACAGTTGTACCGTACTGTAGTATTGTACAGTATGCATTTTAGCCATAATTTTTCTTTTCATACTACGATACCACTTAATTTGAGTTAATTTGTTAGCATTAAAAGGATTTATACTAACAGAATCCAATAGTTTTATTTACCACAAATCATTGTCTCAAAACATTGTTATTTTTTTCCTTCATTCTATATACATACCTAATCACAAAGTTCCTTTAAGAGGTAGGCAAGAAACTGTGAATATGTACATCTCTAAAAACAACTCTGTACTTAATCCATCCTCACTAACTTTCTCCACACTTCCCTATCCTTGCATACTCCCTTCAACATCCATACATAGAGTAATATATGTTCTTCTATTATTAAAACTCTTAATGTTTCTCTTTTTCACACATTCGTCTAAAACATTTAACCACGTCTTACACACTCTACCTTCATATGTTTTGATTCGTCACTCGATCCACACTCATCCTCTCAACATGACCAAACCAACTTAAGACGCTTCTTTCACATTGACCTATTGGGTCCCCTTTCACCCACCATCCATTCATTACTAGCTATCCATATGAATGTTTTCTCATACATGCCTGAATATACCTGGTTTATCTCTGTCACCTACCCTCCTATAATATACCTGGTTTATCTCTGTCACCTACCCTCCTATAATATACCTGGTTTATCTCTGTCACCTGCCCTCCTATAGTATAACATGCTGTTTGCTCACTTACTGATCATACCATTTCATTGATCAGATGTCTGCTCACGACTCTCTTTGTTGGTTTCTTCCCCCCCCCCCTCCTCCTTTCCACCCCAATTGCACATTTCGCAAACTACATCCTAACAAAAAGAAAGAAGCGAGCAATAAGTTATCTTTCATCATTCACACATTGGAGTAGAGAAATAACCTTTTACAAGAAACTTGAATTTACCAAGCCTGTAAGTCCAAGTTTTGAGGCCCAAATGTCCGTTTAAAGCTCAGCTGGAAAAATTTGATTGCCTGCAGATACCTACTCACATGCAAACATTTCTAAAATGGGTCTCCCTAACCTTATATTAAATAAATCACCTCCCCCCCATGCCTTCCCAAATAATCACAAAATATGATGTTGTGAATAAAACTAATCTACTCTTAATGTTTGTATCTGGTGCAGTTTGCTCATCAACAGTCAAGTGAAAAGTTTTCTGAGCACTTTGCCCTTGACTCCAAGGACCACAAATATATGCTCAATAATTCAAACAAGGTGAGCTTATTATGTTTATATATTAGATTCAACTTCATGAGGTCTGTTTCAAGCCTGTGGTCTGGTCGGTTTAGTAAAATGCCTCGTCTTCCTTTTTTTAGTTGCCTCCATTCTTCTACTCTCACTCGCACACTTTCTTTTAACTGCTCCACCCATCTCTTTCTTGGGGTCTTTTTCCTACTTTTAATTTCTAATTTAATAAAATAAAATCCGACTTAAATATACTGTATTGTTTGTAAAGGTGCCATCTCATTTTAATTATGTGTTGTATTTTGTGAAATGACTTCAGTTCCTTTCGAGACTGTTATAGTTATATTCACTTTCAACATATGATATGAAAAAAAAATATATATATATATATAATATTCCACCTGTCAATCATAGTTAAGTTAGGCATCGCCCTCGCAATAGACTGAACTGCCGATGAAGAGTAATTCAGGGCTTGAATCCTGGTCGGTTGTACTGAGGGTGGTTTTCCGCCCCCCCACTCCACACAAATGTGGGTACACTTCCTATAAATTCAACTTTTAATCCCTAACACATTAGCCTGATTAGTATATTTTCTTTACAACCCGAATGGGTAGTAAGACGTGATGATAGAGAAGAAATAAAAATTGATTATAATCACATTTTACATACACTAATTTTTTTATTTTTTTTTCAATATTTAGAAACATTTTATATTAGAGTGACTTAATGTTTGCTTCATGAACTAACTGATTAAAGAGTAGGGGTACAGGTAGTACATGAGATATTAGAGAGATGGAAGTAGCAGATAACAGGAAGTGTGCTTCACCAGTCGGTAGTGGAAAATATAAGAATAAAAAACTGACCCAGGCCACAGGCTGGGAACAGTAATGGATGGAAAAAAAGGCTTAAGTTAGGTTTAAGAGATTCCATTGGTTTCACACCCTTATACTCACTATCACCATCACCTCATATCATCGGTACATGGAAAGAGCCTCCACGGAAAGGATGTACTATTAGTACATTCGGGCATCCCCTAGACAGCGGTACATTACTACTTATTAATCTCTCCACTACAGGGCTACAAATAATGATAGCCCAGATGCGCAATATTATAATATATTTTTAAAATACATTTTAACTAAATTGTTTTTACAGCTGCCATTGTGAAGTACTGTTATTGTTTTGTTGATGTTCAGGAAAGTGCCAAGCAGACTTTTGCCCATTGGGCTGGTTTCAAACAAGACCTGAGCCATAGAATCGACTACGTCCTATTCCGACCAGGACCGGACACGCAGGTGAATCCACTTCCCTATAATTTAACTTTTAAGTACCGCTAAACGTAATGAATATTGATATATTCATAACTTAAAAAAAATTGAATTAATTCGAAAGAAAATGGGAAAAACATCTATCCTATATAGGTAGAGTTAGCTAAGGTATTGACATGCCTGATTATCTTGTGAAGGACTGGGTTTGATTCTAGCAAACTAGAAAGATTATATTTTTCACACCTCTATACAGGTTCTTAAAGATTAAGCAGCAGATATGGTTTAGAAAACTGAAATTAACGGCCAAAGGGCTCGCTGCTCTGACCACATGACACCCTTTATCCGCAAATGTCGGCACTACCATCGCTAATGACGGTGGCCGCTCGGTCGGTGTAGCTCGCTTGACAGCTCACAACATGGAGTTTTTTTATATGTAATTACTTTGTCGTTTGCCTTCATCTAATAACTATAAAGTGAGGTCCATTACTGCTATAAAAGTGTAATATTAGTGAAACTAACGTATGTCCTGTCATTGCTGGTGGCACTGGCCAGGTGGAGGTGGTGATGTACAAACAACCTCTGCCAGAGTTTGTTCATCAACGAGACTTCAGTTTCTCCGACCACGAGGCTGTGATGGCTTCACTCAGGGTCACCAAGGATTCCTCCATGTCAACTGGTATGTCATGGGTTGCAGATCAATGCCCTACGGCAGCTACGTCGCAACCCGCTTCGGTGTACGCATGGTCTAACGCGCTACCCTCGCAGTAGACTAGACTGCCGATGACGGGGAGATCCAGGTTCGAATCTCGGTCGGGTGAACTGAGGTTTTTTTTCTTTTTCCAAAATGGTTTTCCATTCTTTATCCATACAAATGTGGGTACACTTCTTCTAACTATAACCTTCCATATCATTAAAACCATCCACTTAATTAGTAAATAAGCATATAATCCGAACAGGTAGTAATATGCAGTTCTAAAAAAAAAGCTATGGCACAAACATATGTTCATAAAATACAATTATAATTTTAAAGGTGGATGGGAAAATATATATCTCACCTCTACTTGCTACACTATGACCCTTTTATTTAGACTAATCCAGAGATGCGGCCTTTTGAGGTGTTCGGTGTCGCCTTTTTGTATATTTCTTTAATAAATTATGTAACTTCATTGTTTAAAAATCATACAGTCTACAACATAGTAAATTTTAATTAATTAAAATAATAAATCATTATTTTTAAAGCAGAATGTTAAAAAAAAACCGTTATCATCATTATATTTATCTATAGATGACACACATTCATATTTTGGAAAAATGAAGTGTGGGGCCTTATGAGGAATCTGTGAAGCAACATGTGGCCTTCCAGTGGCAAAAAGTTCACCACTCCTGGACTAGGCCATAGTGCAGGGGCTTCCAACTTAAAAAGTGTCCAAGGACCACAATTGAATCCACGACGCATCATAATTGAACGCATCATAATTGGCTAGGCGGTGGAAGGAAATAGAACTTGCACAGATATATGAGCTACTATAAAAATACTGTTTTATAGTAAAAGAAATTGACAAAACTAAAGAAAAAGGAAAAATAAACTACTAAGAGTAAATTTGATGAAGAAAGCCCACCTAAAATATGGGAAGAATCCAATACACAAAGATGACATCTTCTTCCTTTCCTCTGTATTCTATTAAGTTGGTACTTTAGTCTCTAGTCTTTACTATAGAAGACAGAAGAAAGGAAGAAGATGTCACCTTTGAGTGTTTTGGATTCTTGCTACATTTTCCCTCTTTACCTAGGTGGGCTTTCTTCATCAAATTTACTCTTAGTTTATTTTTCCTTTTTCTTTAGTTCTATCAATTTCCTTTACTGTGAAATTATTTAGCCATTGGGCCATCTCATTTATATATATAGACATACACACACACACAAAACACACACAAAACACACAGCACACACACTATGTAAGTTTATCAATCCAACACCTTAGTTCAGTGGGTAGCATGTCTTTATAATGAGCTAAGGGTCCCGGGTTTGATTCCTGGCATGGTGAAAAATGTATCATTGGTTAAATGTGGGTTTGCCCTTTCATATTGATAAATTATCAGTTTGGGGACTGGATGTTGTGCCTGTCCTAGTCTTAAGTTATATTATAAGACATATGAAGCTACGACAGGCCTAGCAAGCCGGTAGTGGGAAATATATGGACCCAGGCCACAAGTTGGAAACAGTAATGGATGTAAATAAAAATGTGATGTCAAAGGTGAGCGCAAGTTGGATATTGACGAGCGGATCTCGTCTCTGCAAGAAGGGGCGGCGCTCTGTGATTTGGCGCTGCTACAGCTTCATCGAGTACAGCGCTCCTACTGGCTATGTTCTGCGACATTGTTCCTGCTGTTGCTCGCCACCCTGAGCTACGAGTCCCCCGGCCTGTACCTCAAGATGTTCAACACGGTCCGCGTGGGACTCACTCTGGTGCTGACATTTACCGTCGCCATGGCAGGATTTTGGTACACCATGGAAAGGAACGGAATCCTGGCCGGGAAACTGGGGATGGAAATTGCATTGGCCAGGTTGAGGAAAGAGAGAGCCAATGGAGGAACGCAACTATCACTTCATTCTTGAGTGCAAGATTGCTCAATATCTACAATACAGGTTTACAAACTATACCAAATTATAAGTCTAACCCTTTCGCTGCTAAATTTCGAAAGTACCTGTATACATCTGTGCTGAATTAGGAAAATATTTGGAACTGCAGTAATTTTTTGCTTAATTGTCACCTATTTTTATGATTATAAATATTCTCCTAAGCCTAAATTACATAACTATTGAAAATTTATTTATAAAAATAGCTGAAAGAATTAATAACTAACCCTTAAACTAATAATTTTAACAAAACAACATAAAAAAAATATGACCGCGAATGCATCACATAGTAAACAGTTGCATGAATGGCGATGAATATTGATCTATCAATTTGATGAGAAATGCATACAAGAACACAGTACATACTTCGTAATAGTTCCAAAGTAGTGCCAATAGATGGTGTTAGCAGTACAGAAAGTTAGAGAGCTATACGTTTATAAACGTATTTAGCCCTGATGAATGAAATTCGAAAATATTTATAAACGTTAATATCATGGGCAATATAAAATGCCGCGAACGTTTATAAATGGCTATAGCAGCGAAAGGGTTAAAACGTTTAATTTTACTAATGTACCTTAGAGATTCCAAATCATAATAACTTTTTTTTATGTTAGCTCTATAATACTAACTTAATAATTCTTAAGTTAAACGTTTTTGCTCATTCCTTCCGGTAACATCTAAAATGGTATTATTATGAAGGTATAGTTATAGATTTATTGTTGGAGGGACCAGTATCATAACTTTATGATAGTTCAATAATGTTCCTAAACTAAGTACAGTGATGATAGTCTATACAAAGTTGTACCATGGATATTTCACAATGGTACAAACGATGCCGGATTTAGACTTGGTGAGACCCAAAGCTATATAAAGCTTGGAGACTGATTATTAACAAATTACACCAGAACGTCTCATAAGACTTGAAAACATTATACTGGCGTGCCTTTTAATTATTTAATAGCAAGACATTTAAAGTGTAAAAATACTATTTATTTTCACATGAATGCGTTTAGTTATTACATATTTATCATTTGGTCGCCTTTATTAAAAATACCCTTTTTCACAATATAAAGTGCAGAACGTCTTAGACTTCTCCGTACGATGCTGCCATCTATGGACAGTAAATATAGCTACTTCAGCTCTTTTGTAAATGATGTGGATTTTCCACAATGAACCCCTGTTTCAGCACGTAGGATTTACAAGCCTGCTGATTTGGCGATAAATAAGCAAACTATAAAATTTTATTGGAGTGCCAATTAAGCGGAAAAAAGTTTATATATAATATATTTCCAGTACATATACAATTTTAAAAGCCCCTCCCCCTTTGCCCCCTCAACAAATTCTGAAATTTGTCGAGGCTCTAAGCTGTAGCTTAATTAGCCTAGGCCTAAATCCGGCACTTTACAACACCATGAAATATGAGACCATTGTTGTATCATGGAAATTTTTATTCATCCATGATTATAAAAAACCGTAGTAGCTCTGATATCGTACCAAAGATATTCTGTTGGGAATTTAAAATTCTCTATACTTTATTTATAAGTTATATTCACAAATTTGTTTCTTTATCATAATTTACTTCTTATTCTTGAATTAAAATCTCTGTGCATGCACATAATTATAATCATAATAATAATAATACTCATCCCTATACCTGTGCAAAGCTAAGATTATCAATTTTGAATCAAATTTGAATTTTTCAAAATGAAAATGTTTTGAATCAAAATTTTGAAATAAATCACATGGAATCCAAATTCGATTTGAATCTTCAAATGTTAAGATTGATCATTTTCAAGTTTAATATACAAATTCTAGCTATATCCATATTTACATTCAAAATGTTGAAGTTTTGTGCAGGCTTTCAACACATTCCATGACTGTATACAGGGACATACGAACATGAGCTAAAGGGACTTTATTTTAAGCTTTTGTGCTTAGGGATGGTAACTTTTGAAAACTTTTTAAGCATAGGAGACTTCCAAACACTATTTGGAGAAGGTAATTGAATAATAAATAATACAAACCCAACTATCTATGCACTAAACACAAAGGTTTTTATAAGATAGGGTCAGATTAGGTAGAAGCATATTGGGTGTCACTAAACCATTAAAAAAAGGCTTTTTTTTTAGCTATTTTTATAAATAATATTAAGTTATTAGAAAAACTAGTAAGTTTAAAATGTTGCGCATTTGGCTAATTTTATTTATGCTCGTAGCCATTTATTAAAAATGTTTTACTATGCTTGAAAATGCAAATAGTACATTCTAAACAAATAAATGTTATTTGACTGTTTAAATCTTTACCACACATAAATATCACACCGCTCAAACCATTATTTATCCACCTAATTGCTTCTAACTGTCATAAAAGTACTAACATTTTATCTCAACTAATTCTTTGTATCAATAACTATTCCCTCCATACATTTAAAGGATGTTAATAATGTCCATTGTTAATTATAAAATATAAATTGTACAGTGTTTCTACAGTTTTTTCTCGATATTAGTTGATATAACCGTCCTTAACACATTCGCTCCCAGTAATCGGAACAGCTGCTGCACTAGCTGGTCCAGTAACTTATTACCTTGTGCCGTACTCCACACAATCTTATCTAGGTTATACCACCTGAACTGAAGCTACCCTCGTCCAAAACCAGCTGTTGTGATGGAATGGACACTAGGGGAAATTTATCCAAAAAGGTTTAATTTTGTAGAATTCACAGGAATATTCTTGGGTATAGACTGCTGTCATTGAAGTGAAAAAAGGCAAGGCCTCAGAAAGAATTTGTGTGCCAAAAACAGGATCATATGTCCATTACATCTTTAGTTTTGGTTTCTTGATAATCCTTTTAATGAACACCGGGCCTTAGAATATCTTCATTTCCTCCAAAGTCGCAGAAAGCCAAGTCTGAAATATTTTGTGAAAGGGCTGAGCTCATGGATTGACTTGCGTGGAGATAAGTTTGATCAACGAGATGTTGATACAATTCTGGGGTAGTAAATAAATCAACAAGTGTATCAATAACCATATTTACACCTGGATCTCCAGTAAAGGGTAAATGGGGCGGCTGGTAAAGTGTTAATAATAAAAGAGCATGTATGACTCTGTGTATGGATGTTGAAGGGAGTATGCAAGGATAGGGAAGTTTGGAGAAAGTTAGTGAGGATGGATTAAGTACGGAGTTATTTTTTATTTAACTATATTCACAGTTTATTGCCTACCTTTAAGGGAACGATGTGATTAGGTATGTATATATGTATAAAAGTAGGTAAAGTGATGAAAAATCTGGTGGGTGGACGAAAATGACGATATCAACGTCACTGTCATCTTAATTTTCAGTATCAGGTGGAATTAGTTCATTTTCTGAATCTGGATAAACTTATAAATCACTTATTTATTTTTCATTTAGACCTCTTTCATGATAAATACTTTTTTTTTTGCTTTTTCTACTCATATTATCACTTTTTCTCGTCACCATGTTGATAAAATAGCATTACTCTAAAAGGAACCAACATAATGTATATTATATTATGTGGAAACAAATAATTCATATACTAAAATGAAAATCCAAGTGAAGTGCCATCTGTTGGAAGCGCTAAGAACTATGTATTATAACCACTTCTAGAAAGGTTTAGAGTTTGTTTTTATTGGTTTAGTTAATCACACATGGGTGTTTGGGTACGGCAGCTGTAAACTATGGGATCGAATGTGTTAAAATTAAAAACTATGTAAGTTTGTGTGTTTCTTAGAAAATATCAGTATATTACATTTTTAATGGAAAAAACTTTGATAGTTGATTGAGCTTTATTTTAACAATGTTAAAACTTTATTGTTGTCTGTTGTAATATTTTATGTTTTAACCTTCAGGACCAATTATTATGCTTATCATATGACCAAATAGCCAATAAAATGTTGTTTTAGGTTTTAGAAAAGGAAAAATTAAGAAGTGATAAAAAGTTTATTTAGACGTTAAAGGATGGGTTGTATTGATTCATAACCGCTCTTAATCTAGTAACCATTCTGATCCAAGGGACTTGGTTTCAACTCCAAATGGATTAATTTTTTTCAATCTATAATTTTATTTCCTCTAGCAAGACACTTATTTCATTAGATTAGTTAGTTTAAATAGGACAGCGGAACAATTATATAAAAAGGTACCAACATTTGTGTTTTAACAGCTTTTGTTTCTAAAATAACTTTATGTTGGCATTTTATTTATTTTTAAGTAAAACTCATCACTTTTGATGTACTCGGGAAATTATAGGACAGTTTTAGAGGCAAGCATTCTCACCACAATTGTTTGGGGCTTGTATATTGTTTTTATTTTGTTTTATTTTAAACTATGTTTAATGTGTTGTTTTAGCGCCAAGAAACTTGGTTTGGCGGCTGCCGTGCGCTTTTTTTAAACGGTTTTATCTTTCGCGATACGTATTTCCGGTCGCGGGCGGGCCAGTCTCGTTTTGGAGTTCATCCCGTATATATCTTCGTGTGTCGTAAAACAAAAACATTCCGTGGTTATATGATGCAAAACTATACAGTCCACTTCCTGTCAAACAAGTTAGTTGAATGAATATAGGAACATAGTTAACACTTTAAACTGCTGTCACCAGACAAAGGTAGAGTAATTAGCTCTCATATTCCACGCCCCAGGTTTCATTCAAACACAATCATGAGGTTATATCTTGTCAATTTAACTGTCTTTTGGAATAACAAAAGTTGGACATACATTCACAATCGCCTCATGTACTTATCAAGACACTTAAGACTAACATGCTTACTCCACCATTTTATATCATCACTACTCACTTATTTACCTGAAATTGCTGCCACTGGACAAAAAGGTAATGGCTGCCTCTTTAAGAAAACCTATCGTTACCGCCCAATCTCCTGACCTAGGTTTCATTCTATCGGAACTTATCAGGAGGGAGTGTGAAATGTGTAACACAACTTCCTAGAAGAGAAGAAAAAAAAACAAGGGCAGAAAAAGGAAATTGGTAATGAATGATAGTAAACTTAGATAGGAAGATGTAGAAGGAATAAAATATAGGAGACAAACACCTTTCCTGATCTTCTTCCAAACATAGTACAGTTACCTTATAAAGCGCAAAGAGGTTTTCCTAAGTAAGAGTTATTTACCTTAAACAGTATCTCTTTAAGGAAAACCTCTTTTCGCTTTAGGAGGTATTGTATTATATTTAGAAGGTACAGGAAAGGTGGATAGAAACATAGAAAAGGAACAAACACAAAATTACTTTTACCTTAAAATGGTAACTACCAGAACATTAAGTGGAGACTCAACTTAAGGTTCACAACCCATCCTAATCAGTAGGTCTCCGGTGATAACAACCCAAAAACATTAATTCCTAGTAAGTGGTGTATTCCCTATATATATAAATTGCTCAGCAATTATTTTGGCTGGTTGTGCCAAAATTAGATTCTAAATTCAAATAACTGTTTGTAACATGTGCATTGATTATAATTAGATATGCTACATTTGAATATTAATATTTACTAGGAAACTAATTATGTCTCATGATTGATAGTGTATGTATTATTAATGTTTTATAAGGGTAGAGTATCACCACATATTGTACCTAGTAGTTGGTTTTTAAGAACTACAACAGAGCGTCGATAATTCAGACTAATCAGGGATCGACTCACTCCAGATTTTAGAAAATACAGTACCTATACCAAAACATAAAAACAATAAGCATAGACGGGATACTTAGAGAAATTTGGTGTTATGGTAAAAACATTTTCACTTTATTTAAACAACAAACTTACACATTGTTTTTGTTGTTGCTAAATATTGCAAATTATGAAGGAATATAATAAGGAAAAAATATAACAATTTTTTTTTTAAGGAAGGGCTGAGGTGCGTTTTTGATATTGATACCACTGTGGTCGGATTATCGACTCTCTACTGTATTAGCTTTTGTTCTCTAATATATGTTTTGCTCAACTTAGTGTCCACCTTCCTGTTAAGATGGGAACAACCTAAACCTTTTTACTCGTACTTTGCTGCTGAATTCAATAACAAGGTTTTGTACTAACCAGGGTAACTATTGCAAATATGAGTGATATACAAAATAAAACATGTGTGAGCTTATAAAACTGTTAAATAATGTGCTATATTTTTGTGTTATGTTTAAATTGATTATCTACCTTATGTTAATTTCTTCTTAAAAAAACTTTAATGTGTATTCTTATTAAATACATAACACTCAACTATTTTATTATTGTTTATTTACTCCCATTCCAATAAAAAACCTGTTAAAGCTAGGAATTTTATGTCCACATTTAATCTAACAAAACATTAGCTCTAAAACTTTAGATGCATGAAAAATCTTGTTAATGTAAGAAACAAACAGTTCAAAACTAATTTTTTTTTTTTTTAAGTTTAGGCAACTCTTTTCCTCGTCCTGCTTTGACTTAACTCCTAGAGGGGTGTCATGGTACTACGGCAAAGTGTGGCATCATTTATTTTGAGGTGACATGACCACTAGACCAAACAATGGAAATTTTAAATCTATTGGTTTGGCAATTCTGTAAATATACCCAAGAATACTGTATTGAGAGGATGTATAAGAAATATATATATTCCAGTAATGGGGCCTGGATGTTTGTTGGGGTTCGAATTCCAACCAGGTGTACTGAAAATATTTTCCAAACAGATTTCTCTCTCCCCCTTCTCACAAATATAGGTACATTTTATATAAATTAAACTTGTATAATTCGTATTCAATTAGTGTAACTAAACACATGTAGGATGGGTACCAAGATATAAAACATAGCAAAAAAAAAAGGGTTATTAAAATAAAACCTATTTATCTTCTTTTTTAATAAACAACTTGAATAGACTGGGGATCTGCTAGTATTCAGATTTTCTGGTCAAGCTTTCAGAGCTCCTCAGGATCAACAGACTTTGGCTTGCTACATGTGTTTGGTGATAGATGACTCATTGCTTACTTGTTGTGAAATAGTGCACAGTTGGGGGGAGGGGGGAGAAGAAACCAACAAAAGAGGGTAGGGCTGTTAAAACAATATGCTTAGCGCAAGACAGTATCATGTACATCTTAACAATAATTATATCTCTAACTTCACTCTGTTAGGTCGGACCCAAGTCAAGCTGTGCTCTAACCAGAGCAGGGAATTGAAGGAAGGGTTGGGGGGGGGGGGGATTACATATAAACATTGCTTAATCTGCACATCCAAACCTATTTTCACATTTACTTTTTTAAAACTGTGATTGGGAATGTTGAGTTGTATGATAATTAATGTTCGTTACTATTACAATATCTTTAAAAATTAATTCTAAAATTTACGATGACTTGATTTTTTTTTTAACCATCTAAATCCCAGGTTTAAAACATATTTTATTTTAAATGTCAATTATTTTATTTAAAAAAAATTAAAGTAATACTAAAACATTATTGTTTTTAGCCACATAAATAAGTTTAAAATTATATATTCAAATAAAGCTCGAGATCGACACTCGGAAGCGCTATGAAAAGCTCGTGCAAAAAAAATCCTTGAGTTCACAGATCCCTAATAGACCCAGATAGGCAAGAGAGAGAATCTTAAAGAGTTCCAGAGATCTACCTGGAATGAAATTTGAAAAGATTAACAGCTTTTATATCACATACAGGGGATTTTCAATCGGAAAACTTTACTCTTTCAAAACAGCCTATTACAACATTTTAAAATAAAAGGTTTTTTTTTTACAAAACAGAATTTTATTTAGCAAAAAATTATCAAAAGCAATAAAATATTTGAAGTACAAGTGTTCCAAAATATACCTAAAAACCTTTGAAACAATGTATATAATAAAAAAAAGTGTTATATAGGTATACTCTAGAAATCTTGAAAATAAACAATACAATAATATTGACATGCAGATATTACATTTATAACAAAACCATAATATACTGTTCAAAGTACTTTCATACAGAGATTTTGTACCTTCAACGAGCCCTTCATGTATATATTTTAAAATATTTTGATATATTACAAAGTTATTCTGACACCAATATGTCATGGAGTATCAGTCAAAATGTACATAAACGTTTAAATCACTTTGATTACAATTAATGTAATATATGCTACAGTATGAAATTACCTGACAATATTGTTAGGAGGAACGTTTCTCAATAAATAGCTAAGATTTGATTTTTATCTCTGAATACCTTGAATTTTGGTAATATTACATTGGGATTTTGTTCAAAATACATACAATGGATGCCGTATATTTATTTATTTGAGGTATTTAATGATCACTTTCTGAACCAAATGATTATATGAGAGCGAAAGGGTCAACCAATTTTGCCGGGAAAGGTTTTTTCGTATACCTATACATTTCACAATCGACATGAGACCAACGGCTTTACTTCCCCTCCGAAAGAAATAGCACTACACACTACAGATTTTTACCGCTCAAGAAAAATTCATCAACCCAAGCTGGGTGTGAACCCATAGACATCAGTTCCTGAGGCAAGCACTTTACCCCAAGACCATCGAGGTCAAAGCCATATATCCAAAGATTAACTTATCCAACTGTAAAATCGAGCATTGCATGCATTTTGACCCATTAAATATACTTGAAAGATTAAAAAATCAAATATAACAAGAGAAAAGCTCTTCCACTCTGATGTGATGTGTGATATGCTTGTAACAGGAGGAAAAAATAAACATATTAACATGTAACATGTAACCAGTAGACTTGTACAATAAGTTATAACTTGTAACAAGTACAATATTGTGGCAAATATATTCTACCATCAGTTCACTATAACTATATGAACGGAGAGTATTGGTCGCAAACATGGTTTTTAACTTTGCGAGAAACAAAATATTATTTCATAAGAAATAGAAAGACTGGATTCAATAGCAATGAAATGATATAAAGTACAATATTGCAAATCAACATTAAAGGAGAGCCGAATATAGTGTGGATCATGTACATACAGCACAAGGGCTATCCTTTACATTCCTAATTATATTTCAGATTCAAGATTTTTAATAACTTAAATTAGAATAAATTTTTTCGAGCCAAAAAAAATTATGGGTCAGGCCTAAAAATCAACCAGAAACCATACTAATAATTTATCACTTAACTGAATGAGAATTCAAATTATGACAAATGTTTATCATTTAGTTACTATCTATACTTTCTATAGCCACTAAATAATTAATATGAACAAAAAGTGAATATGATCCACCTCCACCAATTAATGATCTCAGCGAATCAGAATAGGAAATGGACCAGAATTAACATAAACCACAATGAAATATTGAAAACCATAGAGTTCAAGAGAAGATTACTAACAATTCGACTTCCTTTCAGGAGATTCTGTAGTTGCCTGTTTGAGTGTTGAGTGCAGTTTTGTATATATTTTCATCTTGATATTTCTAGACAGAAGACGAGACAGCCAATTGAATAATCGCAAGCAACTGCCGCCATTAATTCAATTTTTTTTTTAACCTCTTCTTGAATTTTATTCCTTTGTGTCATCACAGTTCCTCAGAATTTTAATTTGTCACCGATATCTATTTCATTCTTTTGACATTCATGTACTTAATTTTTTATACATATTTCTATTTCTTTAAAGTTTTTAAGCATCATTTCTGCATTATTCTTAACTATTGCCTTATTGTTCCAGAGAAAATTTACAGGATTTGTTTAGGTCAGCAATTTATTCGCGGCATTTAATGTGTGTGAGTCCCCCCTAGACCAGCGAAGCGGGTTTTGGGAATTCTGAAATCAACTAAAGTACTGAACAATTTTTGACTTTTGATGGAATCATATTCTTTTTTGAAATCTATTAACAATTGATGCAGTGACATTGTATTCAAATTTTTTCTAAATTATAGATCACCAATTAGTTCATCGTAAGGAGTTGTTTAATGTTACAAGGGGGGGTTTAAATTGCAGGAACTATCAAACCAGTTCCTAGACTGGACAAACGCCTCAACCGTGGCAACAACTATCCTTCTTTCATTTTGTGTAAGACAATGTACAAGTGATAGTGAAGGAAGACAACCTGAAAGAAGAAAGGATAGTTAGGTTAGGCTTGGATAGGGACAGACACTAATCTCCATTTCTTTTTGCACTTTTACACTTCACAGTTATACATCGTTTTAATTTGAGGAAATATTCCTTTTTCATATAAAACACAAAGAAAGATACGATATGAAACTACTTTCTTGATGAATTTGAAAAATAACTGAAAACATGCCGTGTCGCCAAATTGACGCAACAGAATGGTGGCTTGGATGGATACGGTAGCTGAAAAATTACTAAATAAAAATATCTCTAAGACTAACTAAGACTATAGTTGAAATAATTAAGTTTTTTCTCTATTTTAGATTTAAACCAGCATTTTACTCACTGCTGTTGAAGAAAGGGACTGATGTGCCCTGAAAATTACATGTTTTGTTGTGTTTTTAATTGTGAACGTTTATGACTAAAGTTTTATGGTAAGTGGGTAGGCCTTAACCCTTCTATAAACATTTGATAAACTTCTTACGCTTTCATACAAGTGATCCCATTTATTGAAAAAGGGGTATAAAGACCCTTAATATATACTTGGATAAATAACTTAATAAATAATATTTTATTATATGCGGGAAATAAAGGGTACTAAGCATACACTATATTATAAAATGAAATAATATATTTTTAAAGAAGTGTAACTTTCATAGAAAAAATGTTTATAAACAAAATTTAGTAATAAGTTCAAGATAATATTATTAATGGCTAAATATAAGGAAGGGAAAAGGTTAACAAAGAGGAATTGCACCAATTTTCCCCAAGAAATGGGGGGTCTTTCAAACAACATTGTGAGATTACTAACAGACAAACTAAACAGAGTTAAACATTTACAGTCTGTGCGGCAAAACATGGAACTGCTAGGAATTTACTGTGGTTAAAAGACAACGCAATAAAAACAAAGGAGTAAATAAAGTAACCACTTCTCCACAGCAATTTCATCTCTAGCCCCATCACTATACAATACAAAATATTCAAACATAATCTTTCGAGGTAATCCTCTTTTCACATTAGAGGTATAATTGTATAAGAAAGGAGATGTAATACCGAGTATTAGGAACAAATAGACAAATACAATATGGTGTTCACAAAGTAAAGAGGAACACAGTTAATGATGCCACTGGGCAGAGAGGTCTGGGCCACTTTAGTCAGTATTTACTGACCAATCCCTCCAGCTAGGTTTTATTTTAACATTCCTTGGAAGGTAGACAAGAAGATATTTTATATTAACCAATTGGAGTAGATATGCGGAACTGTTCTGTATGATAAGAAAATATTCCAACGGCCGACTGACGAAACTGTTCCGTTCACTTAAAAGATTACAGGCTTAATTTCCCACAAACTCTACATTTCAATTCACTCAGATTTGTTGATTATTGATATTAATTTATAATGTATATAACAGCTCAAAATGGCAATAATCAACCAAAAATTGAGTATATTTTAGCGGTTAATATTTATATCAGCAAAACCGGAATTTTTTTCAAAGCAGAGTCGAAAATGGTATTTATTTCAAAGCCAAGTTGAGGTTTCGCACAACCTTATTCTAATAATTTTTAGTCATTTTCCTAGTTTCCTCTTTCAAGTAATTTGATCCTCCTTAAGATTGAGGATGGGTTTAAATCCAAGCCAAGGGATGAGGTATTATAAGGAGGCCCAGCGGCAGAACTGTCAAGTGTCAACTGTGTTTCTTTGTTTATCGGGAAATAAATCCTCAAATTCCAATAGAGTAGAGATTTAAAATTGAAATACACAATGGCAATCCACTCAATGTTATCGTCATATTAGTGAACACTTAGTAAAATAAGTTTAACACAAGTATATTTCAAAACAAAATTGTTTCTATATAGCAGATGTACAGTACTAAAGAAGAAAAATGGCCCCGAAGCTATACCATGAGAAATACACTGTTTTGAGTATTATAAAATCTCTGATTTTACATCCAGACTTATTTTTAATTTGTAGAGCAGATTTGCTCATTCTGAATAATAAAATAATCCCTATTCAAATTTTTATTCAGAGAGCATTTGAAAAGTATTACCATATTTAGATGATTTATAAAATTGTAAATAATGTTTCCAACAAATGTAATTATATGTGACGATAAAAATAGGTTTGAAAGTTGAAGTTTCAAGTTCAACGAATCTATGCTTATCTCTATAAGGAAAACCTCTTTTCATATTTTGAGGTAATTGTATTATATTTAAAAGAAAAGGTGGGTAGAAACATATAAAAGGGAATGAACACAATATAACTTTTACATTGAAAAGAAGAACACAGTTCACACTTTACACTGCTGCCACTGTTCAGAGAGGTAACTGTTGCCTGTTGAAGATAATCAACCGTTATCGTCCAATCTCCCGACCTAGATTTCATTCTTTCGGAACTCATCGGAACTCATGCTCGATTTTCTTCAAGAGGCAGCCATTATCTTTGTCCAGTGGCAGCGATGTAAAGTGTGAACAGTGTTGTTCTTTCCATTGTAAAAGCCATATTGTGTTTGTTCCTTTTTATGTTTCCATCCATCTTTCCTATATATTCTTCCAAATCTATAATTAGTAACTGCTGTAAAACCACTGTTTAAAATATGTACATTTCTATATTTACAAAGATTTGTAGCCACAGCTGAACATGTAAACCCAAGGTTAAAAGGGTATACTAAGTGTGTACTAGGTAATAACAGCTTGAACTAGATAATCTAAGGTAACTAAATATTAAAGTTTATATAACCTAATGAAGAAGATATGGTGATAAAAACAGTAAAAAAGAATTTAAAAAAAAAGTCATGTTTAGATATTATTTTTTAATGTATTGCAGTAGTAATATTACAGGTAACGGTAGTACATGAGATAGTAGAGAGATGGGAGGAGCAGATAACAGGAAGTGTGCAAGTGAGAGCACGATGAAATAAATTAAAGGAGGAAGAATGATGGAAGGATAGAGGAAGATGAAGGCATTTTACTAAACTGACCCGGCCAGAGGCTGGAAACAGTTGATGTTGATGATTAGGAATATTATAGTAATAAAAACAATTTCTTAGAAGTGAATAGATGATTAATATTACTCAATTCACAAGGTTCTATCGGCAAGTTAAATAAAGTGAGTTGATTTGTTAAAATAAGAATGCAAATATGACCACATGACTTATCTTAAATGTTATGATGATAATGTTAGTTATATTTGGTTCATTGAAGCAATTAAATGAGGTCTGAGATCCTAATGGCTTGCATTTAAGTCTGAAAAACCTTTAAAGGACAGTTTGTTTATTAAAATATTTTCCAAGCTTATTTCTCAATTTTAACTGCTAACTGACTAAATGCACTATGAATTGTCCAAATAAGGTTTGGTCGCTAAATTTAGAGATATCCGTTTCCAAAGTGAACAAGAGTTCTCTACGTAATTTTGATTAAATTCAATTGGTTTCTCACTAATCTCCCCTTTTATATGTGAAATATGTCTTTTTCCCCCCTTAAAGGTATATTTTAACCTTTACTTGAAATATAATACATCCTAGTAAACACAAATTTATCATTTTCTGGTAAAAATTACCTCAAGAATTTATCATATTTAACAATAAACATATAGCAGTGGTCTTTTTCTTATAACATTACCTGCTTTGGCAGTTTTATTTTTAAATCAAGACTTTTTGTGTGTACTGTGTAGGTAATTATGCCAAGTACATTACAGCAGTTAGGAGGTTTTTTTTCTTATTTAATTGAAGCATCTCTAAATATTGCTATTGCTAAATGGAAACTATGATGTCCAGTGAAAGGAGCCTTCAATTAGCATTTTTAAATGTAGTTGATTTTGATTTAAAGAGAGAGAGATAGAACAATATTGTCAAACTGTTGGGCTACAAGAAATATTACACAGATGATCACAGACAAAATAATATTCACATTAACTACCACACTTCTCCATTTATGACTTCTTTAACCTTAGCTAACAGTTGTAAAAGTTACTAGATGAAAAACAAAAAAGTTAAATAGAATCAAGAAGTCTAAGAGCTGGAACTGACAATATTTTAAAATAGTTATAAAGGCAGACGTTGCATATTTACTGGAAAACATTACATAATCAAAGAAACGCTTTAAAACACAACACAAATTCTTAAGGGTGCGCAAAACTTTTGACTTTATTTCAAGTGTTTGTCGACTTCAAATTTGCGACAAAAATTATCTCGGCTTCGACAATCAGAAAAAACTGTGAAACAAAATATTGATGGCTAAAACACAACATGTTTTCAATTCTTGTAATTTTGTACTGTTATGTTTATTACAAATTTATGTTCGTATGACAACAATCCGTAATTATTGACTTGCATGTAGTAATAGTAGCTTAGCAGCTTAGGAAGAAATATTTTATTTGTGCCTCAATTTCTCCGAGAGTTTATCGTATTTATTCAAGGATGTACTCGAATCAAACACACCTAAAATTTACAGAGATTGGCATTAAATCTCTACAGCTATTTTTTTTTCTGGCGTTTTAAGTGTTTTCTCTTAGGTATATATAGGCTGTGACTTCCTATCCATATTAAAATTCTAGCTATTATTTCATGAATTATGTGATTGACAGGTAGTGTCGATTTCAAAAAACACAACCAAAATAGTATTTATATACAACAGTAATAGCCAAATGGCTTTAAGACGTGGCCTTTAAAAGAAGATAAACAAAATAAATATGAATTATCCAATATTGATAAAAGTTCACTATTTATCTCTCAGTAGTCAAAATTGGCATAATTATATTATTAATTAGACATTAGGACAGATTTGTTAAACATTATTTTTTTGTACAAAGTGATTCCATTATAACAAACGTAGATAGATTTAGTAGCTTTTAAAATAACAAATAAGATTTTTGGTTTGGAAATTTAACTATTCTTGCAAATGAATGGGTAAAAGAATATTTAGTAACTTTGTGAATTGTTTAAGATTAAAAAAGTCATAACTCTACATCAACAATACAACAAAGCAAGTATACACTCATACATATATTTTTCTTATAAAACATTTTATTTGTACACTAAGTCTATTGGTTTCAAGTCTATGTAATAAACAGTGGTTTACATGCACATAAACTACAGACAAACAACTTTTACAGTAACTCAAACAACGTGTTAATAGTTACATTTATATAATAGACGATTTCTATGCATATATTCTTAAATTCAATAATAAATTACAATATTTTACACGGTTTTAACACAAATATAATTACAGACAAACATAAGATAGAAAAGTGATGCTAGTCCGTTTGACGGCAATTAACCGGCAAGAGTTGCTATCTTGCCGCTATCACAACAATGCAACGACGAGAGATAGAGAGAAAAAAAAGAGATAATATCAAGAAATGATCACATGTATTAGTTTGGCTAAAGGTTCACTGAAGGCAAGCTTGCACCTTCTCGATCCACTCCTGCGCTGTCCCCGCATCACTCGCACAGAAGTTGTACGTACGACGGTTTGTCCGCAACTGTAACGTAACATGATAGACCTTAGGCTGGCTTTTGTCATATTAGCAGAAATAGTGTTTTGTGTTTGTTTTAGCACTAGAGTTGGGTCAAATACACTATTTTACGGATCCAAATTTCAAATCTGAATCTCCAATTTGCCTTGAATTATAGTTTTAAATCGGAGACAGGGTGTCAACCTGACTATAGTTTTGAAATTCCAGTATATTTCCAGTATATATGAAAGTTACTCAGAGACAAACAATCCCTAATCCAAAATCATAAAATGATAGAAAGTTAAGGTAGGTCTAGGTCTGTCATAGTTAAACATTTTTACATCAAGAATCGAGTGTATCGACGCATATATTCTAGTATATACTAAGGATGGGACCCTAGAACCTACAAGGAATATTCATGGATTCAAGACTCAAATCATAATCATTTTTTTAAATAGGTACTAAGTTAGAGTTATTTTTTAAAGGCATTATAATAGTTTCTTGTAGTTAAAACCAAAATAATGATAGGAAAAACCTAACAACCAAACCCCAGATCATTACTTTACCAATTAATGTAAACATAATCAGTAGTGAAGGAATAAATATATATAAATAAAGATACAGAATCTTCAATGAAAAATAACCAACAAATATTATGCTGATAAAAATTACTTGAAAATAAAAATAATTGCAGTTACCTAACATTATTAAAAATTAAGATGATAAAACCAAAAAACAAATATTTTTTTTTTAGAATGTAGACAAAAGTTAAAATTCATTCAACCACAAAACTTTTTCAATTATTGCATTTCATGTTCTAACACTTCTACCTTTTCCTTTGCTTTCTGCAAAACTGTTCTTCTTTTCACTTCTAATTTTCTTATTTTTTCAGAGGCTGTTTTTTTTAAATTCTACTTCAATCTTTTTCTTCTTTTCAAGCGCTTCTTTGCTTATTCCTGATGCATTCCTCACAGCATGAATCATCTTTTTTGAAATTGTCATATTTAGAAGTCCCCTGGTTGTATCATAAGTTACACGTTGAGCAATAAGGCTGTCCTTGTGTAGGTTTTCAACCAGACAGTCTTTATTCATAGAAAAAAACTTCGCTCTACGGCTGCATTGCAATGGAAGAGAACACGAATTTTATTTGTGAAATATTGTAGTTCCTGGGATGCATTTACTCTAGAAAAAAATATTCCTGAAGAACTTATCAAGTTGATCACCACTTGAAGTGAATTGTTTAAGGTAGTCAATAACTTCTTGCTTTGATACAAAGTCCAAGTAGTCTCTTTTTACAACATCAGCTTGCACGCTAGATAGTTGTTTCTTGTCTAGGACTTCTAATGCAGAAGTTATCCTATAGGTCCTAACAGATGGATTGAGCATGACTGCGGGAGATAGACAACTAGCACCCTTGACAATTTTGTACGAGAGAGGACACTTATGTAAAAGTTTATCGCAGAGATCTAATAGGAATTTTTGACAATCTCCTCTGAACTGAGGTATCTCGATGTCTTTAATTCCTTTCAAAGCTGCTGATGTTGCGAACATTTCACTCAATGTAAAAAGGCTGAACATTTTCCCAGTACATTCCAGTATCAAAAATAGAATCAAGTATATTTCCAGTATTTCCAGTATTGGTAGACACCCCAAGAAATTACTTAAAATAAGTGAGGATAACATTTTGAGTGAGCCTGGATTGGTCCAGTCATGTGGTTGAGTCTTTACTTCGACCCTTGGGGTGGTTTAATATTTTAGACGTCGCTATGAAAGCCTGCAGGATGTTTCTCAGCTTTCTGAATTACCTTTACATTAATTATCTTAACTAGGACTATTTTTAAATGGGAAATTTAAAGTAAACGTAAAGGACTTATTGATAAATAAAATCACCTATGAAAATTCAGGAACAAATTTAGAAAATAAAATCCCAGCAAAATTCAAGAACTCAGTAAAATTACCAGGAAACTAAGAACTCCTTTAGAAAGTAAAATTGCTAGCAAATTTATATGAAAGTTTGTTTTTAAAATGTAAAATAATATTTAATTATTTGCACTTACATCAAAAAATGATTTGTCATCAGTCTTCTTGGGGGGGCCTGGGGCGGGCGGTGCAGGAGTTACAGACATCACCTCGGCAAGATCTACGAGACACAAAGTGGCCATCATTTCTACACAAAACTTCACACAGGTCAAATGGGTTTGTACAAACTAATACTCACCAACAAAACATTACATCAGTTTGGGATGAACAATTTTAAAATATTTTTGTTCATTAGACGTACACAGGTGTGATAGTTCCTAACGATCGTTCCGATTCCTGCCGGCCGGCCAGTACAGTTACATTAATTTACAAAATAGATATTTGTAGAAATATGACAGGTTTTTTAATTGAAATATTATATTTGTAAGAAGGTACTGTAAAGGTGGATAGAAACATATAAAAGGGACAAACACAATATGGCTTTTACAATGAAAAAAAGAACACAATTGAAATATGTTAGGCTGCACATATAATACAAGCAAAGTTTTTGGAAGGACATTTTTAGGAGGAAAACCTTGCACTATATTTGGGCCAATATGGTATTAGGTGTGAATGTGATAAGAACAAAGGTAATAATACAAGAAATGATGTATATTGATAATATACGAACCTATGTACCCCTTGCAATGAGAGTCTTCCATGGCATCGTAATACCGCAGCTGGTGCTTTATAGAGTCGAGAACAAACCAGCGCTGTTTCCATCCCTTGAGCAGAGCCCCTCGCTTGTAGAGGTAGCCCTCGTGGGTACGGTTCTCCGCCACATTAGACGAGAACTGGTCGTAATATTGCTGGCTTGACGTCTGGATTGTCGTCACACCTGACAATCGCACACATCACACACATCATACTACTCAAAGCTAATTCCACTAAAAAAAAGCACTATATGAATTTGTCTGCATTTACCTAGCATCACAATTATATTTAGAGATGTCATGATTCCTATTTTTCTCAAGCCCAAATCTTAAATTTTAACCTCAATTTATTTTATTATTTAACATTTACAATTTCAATCTTTTTACATGTTTGTGTGAAATCAAGATTTTAAATTTCAAATCAAATCTGAATCTTTGCTTACTACTTCGAATCAATTTTGAATTAAATATGCTTTAGAGATATATCACTTTACATTAGTGTACAATGTTTCTACACTGTGTTATTATACATAGGGTCAATACCAATGTTATTAATGTTATTAAAAAAGTTGCTAAAGAAATTAAGAGGACATAAAATCAAAGAAATCTCATCACAATTCATAGAAAATATGGGATGGTTAGGTTGGCAGTTATGTGGAAGAAAGTGGGTTCTTTAAACTGGCCACATTTAATAGCTCTTCATATATTGGTAGCACTGTTAAATTTGAGGTCGTGTCACTCTGCTCATTGTGCAATTGATATTTTTATCCTTCAATTTTCTCCTATCAAGTTTTCTGTTCGTTCTTCCATCTATATTGAAATAAGAATGAATATAACTCACTGGAGCTGACAGAGCCATTGTCCCCGACGTTCCTAGCGAGGGTCTGAGAAGTGAGGTTGCCGTCTGCAACAGCCTTGTATTTGGTGCAGTTCTTTGGAACACCCTCTGAACACTTCTCGTGGCAGCTGTAGCCACAGTCAACGCAGCGCATCCCAGTCTACACAGATAAGTTAAACAGAAGTCACATGTGGGTGTACGTTGTGAAAATAGATCACACACTTCATGAAAATAGTCTTTATAAGAACTGTAATCAAATATAGAACACATTTTGTAATCCTTTATTTCTTAAATTAAATAATTAACGTCCATGTAATCAAAAGTAGCTTAAAAAGAAAATAACTTAAAACAAGTCAACTTGTGTGGTCTTGGCGTAAAGCGTTCGTCTCAGGACCTGATGTTTGTGGGTTTAAACCCGGATTTATCTCGAGCGATAAAAATCTGTAGTACAGCTTCCTTCGGAGGGGAAGTAGGGCAGTCAGACCCATGTCGATTGTGGCACGTCAAAGAACCCTGGAAGGTATATGAAAACGCCTTTCCTGGCAAAATCGGTAGGCTCTTTTGCTCTCGCTCAATGAAGTTCTCATGTGCTTGTATAGTCAGTCGGTTTAGAAAGTGCATATTAAATAACTACCTATTGAACCATTTGTACGATCAAGTGTTGGTGAAAGTGGAGTAATACTGACCTTCACAGGCCCCCACAGAACATTCGTGCAGTGGTCGCAGTAGGTGGGCGTGGTGTAGTTGTAGCGCTCGAAACGATGAGGGTGAGAGTAGACGTGCGCCGCCTCCGCAGCCCCCACCATCTTCCCTCTCATGAGGATCTCAAGCGTGGACCGCTTGTGGAGCAGCCGTCCGTGAGAGCGAACCAGCTGGGTGCTGAAGGAGGTGTGGCGCTGAGGACAAGACACGCCGTTAAAACCATTTTCACGAGCATGGTCTGAAGGTTCAGGATATCACTTACACAGGGTCACACTAGTTTGATCAATAGGGTCGAATTGGAAATTGAAAATACTGAGAGAGTTGCATTTTGGAAAATGTAATAGTGTCACCATCTTTAGGTAAAGTAATCAAAATATAATTAGAGTGGGGTCAAATCCATTATCTTACAAACCCAAATCTCAAATCCAATCACCAATTAACTTAATATAAAATACGGATAGTAATTAAATGTTAACATTCTTACTTCTAAACCATTCATACATTCAGTTAAATGTTAAATTACTGGTCTGGGGTCTGGTTGTTGAGTTCATCCTATAATTAAAATAGTTTATTAAACACCAATAAACCGTATATAGCGCTCTAAAACAAGTTTTACTTGAAAAGTTGAGGAAAGAAGATCTTTTATATAAGGTTTGAGTCTCAAATCTTGAATATCAATAAGGATTCGAGGGTCCCCTCCATAGGTTGTATAAAATTTTAAAAGACTTACTCTATATTTTGTCTACAGACAATTGAAATTTCTTATTTTTGCAGCGAGAATGTGTTAGGCTAGGCTCTAAATCTTTAGTTGGAGTCACTTTTGTAATTCTGTGTTTAGCTCCGCCTCTCACTATCAGTTTGGGTGTTAATAATTGATGACATGCATATTCGTGATCTCTCGGGTGTTTGGGCCCCTTCATAGGAGAAACTCACTGTTCACAGACTTGTATGCTCTTGTGAGGAATAGAGGATTTGAAGGGTTTGATGAGTCGATGTTTGAAGAGCCGAGGATTTGAGCATCACATCTCCACTTCTTATTTAACAAACTCCAATAATTTTATTTACCACAAATCAGTACCACTAGGAACGAGTAGTTTGGATTCATTTTAATCAAGAGGTCACATGCGTGGTTGTTGGAGAGAAATACCGTAAGAGAGTCGGTGGTGGTGGTGGTGGTGGTGGTTGTTGGAGATAAATACCATAAGAGAGGTACAGGCATGGTGGTGGTTGGAGATAAATACCGTAAGAGAATCGGTGGTGGGAAGCTCCAGTTTGTCCCAGAGAACCTTCCATTTCTGAGGAAGATGACCTAACTCTGTCTCAAGATGGTGGATCTCTTCCAGCAAGTGGGAGAACGCGTCCGGCACTCGGCGCTCAATGTCGTCGTAACTGAAACATTAAACAAAGTTCCATGTTCTTATTTGGTGGGTTTTATCTTCCAATCAACCAATTTGTTACTCTCCAGGTGAGGTGTCAAACATTCAATGACACTAGCTAAAAGAGGAAACAAAATAGGATAAAAAGGAGAAATGACATGGCACAGAGATTATAGAAACATCTAGTTCAGGGGTGTTCAACCTTTTTATGTCCAAGGGCCAAAGTTTCTGTCTCTTGTTAACTTGAGTTACTGTACCCATGATATTAGGATTGAATACATATTAAAATGTTCACATCAGCTCATTCTTATACTCACACCAGGGATTAGGATGTATCGTGAAGGATGTCCTTTGTTGTCTCACAGCAGGAGGTAACGTGATTTATGTTGTCTACTAGAGTTGTCATTTGCCAGATAGAAGTACAGTTGTATAAAAATGTAATTATTTTCTTCACATAAATTGCAAAAATCATTTATAAAATAACATAAAATATATAAATAAATTACATATTTATTTTAAATCCAACAACTTAGCTCAGTTGGTAGCGTGTCTGCCTAGTGAGCTTAAGGGTCCCGGGTTCGATTCCCGATTTATCATTGGTGAAATGTGGGTTTATTCATCCACAGTGATGAATTAACGGCCGGGGGACTGGATGTTGTGTTCGTCCTAGTCTTTAAGTTAGATTATAAGGCGTATGAAGCTACGACAGGTCTAACAGGAGTAAATTAATATAATAAAGGGATGTGCAAATATTTAAGTTCTTTTGAATATAAAGTTCCAAGCTATGTATTCTAATTTAGAGATGTAATTGTTCTCGAATCCTCAAATCTTGAATTACCTCAAGGCTTTGATGATTCAAAGATTCACTATTCTAAATTAAAAGATTGAATTCTAAAAAAACAAATCAAATGTTTGTTTTACTACATCAAACATTTGAAGTAGGAACGAAGGGCACGAACTACACACAAGAAAAGTGTACTGTTACTCTTTCTAAGATAACTTCATTCCTAATCCTGTTCCTCCTCGTGACCACTAACATGAGAGCTAATGTTTCTAAATGGTTGTCGTGCCCTGATATAACAACCAGACCCCAGACCGGTGGCTCTAGTTTAGAGAGCAATATAGGAACTAACTACCTCTTAGTGACGACAGTTCTCATCGACTTGTTGAGGATTCCGTCAGCAGCCTCAGCTTCCTCCTCCTGTTGCGAGTCTAACTGGATCACTTCAAGGTCATAGCTGGGGCCATGCGCCAGCTCTTCGCCCAGGTAGTAGTGCCACACCTCCAGGCACGGCAGGTGAGATTGCGGCCTCAACACCTGCAAAACAACAACCAGCACATTAAACTAAATATTGCTCACTTGACACTCGAGCACTTTGCACTTGCGCTTGTGATGGTCGGTTGGTCTGCTATGAGAAGCTGGCCAGAATAAATAAAACAGTGTCGGTGAAAGAGCCCGACATCAGTATTTAAATTATTAATATAAAGTGAACTAATAATAATAAATAATAATTAATAATAATTAATAATAAATAATAATAAATAATAATAAATAATAATAATAAATAAATAATAATAAATAAATAATAATAAATAAATAATAATAAAATAAATAAAAAAAAATAAATAAAAAATAAATAAATAAAAAAAATAAATAAATAATAAATAAATAAAAAATAAATAAAAAATAAATAAATAATAGATAATAATAGATGATTATGATGATGATGATGATGATAATAATAATAATAATAATAATAATAATAATAATAATAATAATAATAATAATAATAATAATAATATGCTATAATGTCCACTGTAAAAATATGTTTCTCACTAAACTGTGTCCTTTTTAAAATGAGGGATTCAAAACATTTTTTACTATACATGAATTACAAGCCTTACACCATTTAATAGGAATTAAATCTTCTAATCCTTAAGGATATTTAAAAATTTGAGGATTGAATCAAATATCTAATTCGAGATTTGAAACAATTGTATATTTTCCCCACTCGTTTTGAATTAGAATTTATTTTACAGCTATAATCCTGCTTATTGATGGTTCAGCCTCAAATTATTTATAGGACCAACTTAACCTCAAGAATATTAATTTAACACTTAACTTAATGTAAATATGTTAATGAATGTCTTTTAATTTTCAACCAAAGAAATAAAAATTTAATTACTAGTTCTATTTCCCATTTTTCTACTAAATTTTTATTCCCTATCATGTTCATAATCTTTTCTAACATTAAAATTTGAGATTCGTATGAAAAATGAAGATTTGGATTTGTAAAATTATGGATTCGTCTCGACTATTATTTAACTAAGAGTAATTGTAAAGAATGGTATTATCACAGTTGATAGTTTACACCGATGTCTCCATCCTATCAAGGAGGAAGTGACTCACAGGATGCTCAGAGTCGGGTGTGTACATAAAGTTGCAAAAGAGCGGCGAACGAGCGTTCTGTTTCTCAATGTAGTCGAAAATAGATTGGCCGAGATTGAGACCCACGTTTGTACCGGCTAGCCGACCTCCTGAAAACAAAATGTCAGAGAGTTAACGTCAAAACTTCAAAATCTACTCAACATTCCTAAAATAATAAACAAAAAAATATATAGATATTGTATATTAAGGCAAAACATAAATTTTTACATTTTTTATAATGGAAACATTTCCATCCCTATCTTAGAAGTTAAATTTTTTATGTGTATTAAATAGGAATTAATTTAAAAAAAAAGTAATGTGTAACTAAAATAAATATCGATGAGCATTTTAGAATGTAAAATTAAAATAAATCACCGATAAAAATATAAGAATACTTATTGATAGTAAATAGAGTCTACTTGTCTAAGGTTGTTTAAACAAGAGAACTTATAGTGAGTGTGAAATAAAGTCCATAAGCATGTTGTAATATGTAATTAAATTAATATAAAGAATATTATAGAAAATGAAGCACAACTCCACTTTTTCAATTCAAAGCAAAGTCGAATAAAATAATATTCGATATTCGCGAAGCTGAATTAAAGTTATAATATTAAAAAAAAAGAAGAAGTTAAGTATTGGCCAAAAATATTATACTTTGCATAACTATATAAATTTAGGTATTAAATATATTTTACAAACTTCTAGGTATATTTCACACATTAATACATTTCATCTTAAAATGATAAATTAATATAATTAATTTAGATTTGTTTTATGCAAACATTAATTTGTGATGGAAATAACAGTAGAAAATGGAGAGAAAAACGGGTGTTTTTTTAACTTAATTTTTTTTTTATTGGCAAAGCTTCGTAACTGTCGAATCAAAAGTTTTGAAAGCTCTGCAGAGCCCTAACCTGGGTAAACTCCCTCATCGTCAGAACCCGTGTCCACACTCTTGTGATGGGAGGCAAGCGACCCTCTCTTATCCTCGACCGCTGCTATGCCACATTCCACCCTCTCCAACTCGCAGTCCAGTAAGAAGGTGCGAAACCTGCACGACACGCTGTGGTACGCAAGAAACCGTAGGTAGTAATCGTTGAACTCAAACGCGAGTGGGAACTGTTTGTGGATCTGAAATAGAACAATATACAATACTCCAGTTTGATTTTATAAAACGTACTGTGTTTCTTTTATGATGGAAACATTTTTATCCCTATTATTACTATCTCAAACGTTAAATTTTCTATAACTTTGGATAAAAGAGAAACAAGGAAAGTGGAAGACAGGGGTATGAAGTTTTTGAGGAGTATGTTAGCTGTCACCAGAAGAGATAGGATTAGGAATGAAGATGTAAGGTCTAGAGTCGAGGTACATGAGATAGTAGAGGAAGCTCGGATGAGATGGTATGGACATGTAATGAGGATGGAAGGGGAAAGGGTTCCAAGAAGATTAATGGATATGAAATACGTAGGAAAGAAACTGCAAAGGAGACCAAGGAAGAGATGGGAGAAACAGATAGGAGCAAGTGTGCAAGTGAGAGGAGCAGAGTGGAAGAGAATGCATGAGGAAGAATGGTGGAAGGAGAGAGGGAGATGGAGGAATTTTACTAAACAGACCCGGCCACAGGCTGGAAACAATTGATGATGATGATTGTGTTTCTCTGTAATCACAAAAGAGATGAACATATCTCTATAAAGAAAACCTCTTTTCACTTTATGGGGTAATTTTATTATATTTGGAAGGTGGATAGAAACATTTAAAAGGAACAAACTCAATATGGCTTTTACAGTGAAAAGAATACAGTTCACACTTTATATTGCTACCACTGGACAAAAAGGTAATGGCTGCCTCTAAGCAAAATCAATCGTTTCTGCCCAATCCCCTGACCTAGGTTTCATTCTATCAGAACTCATCAGGAGGTAGTGGGAAATGTGCAATGCAACTTACTTCAAGAGGAAACCAAAAACCATAAAAAAAGGGGAAGAAAAGTAATGGGTTAAGAATGATAGGACACTAAGGAACATGTAAGAGGAATAACAAAGGGCAAACACAGGAAAAATAAAATGATAGAATATTAGGAAAATGGTAGAGCACAAATAAAAGTAACAACACTGACACATATTTACACACACTTCAATATTTCGATGCTATTGTAGCATCTTCCTCAGGAAGTAGTAATTAGACTGGACAGGATGTTGTCTTCAGTGATGCCAACTTGATTGGTGAGGATGAAAACTTCTCTGGTGGAGTTGAAATTCCCTGAATGATTCTCTATTGCTCTATGGATGGTAGGTGGTGCTGGTGTAGTTTCTGGGTTGAGATTAGCGAATATTTAGGTTAGGTGGTTTTCTAGATTTTGTGATCCATTGATGTGCCAGTTCCCATCTTCTTAACTGAGACATATTACATTGTGTCTTGTGGAATGATTTTAACACCTTGACAGTGTAGCAGTTCTCAAAGTTGAGGTTATGATTGGTGGCGTGTGCTGAAACTGGTTTTTCTGGATTCTTAATTTTAGTGTCATGGCGGTGTCCATTCATTCGCTTACGGAGAGTTTCAGTGGTGAGGCCAACATATTGTGCAGTACATTGTTGGCATTCTAATTGGTAAATTAGGTTACTGGACTCACATGTGTGACTGCCTTTGATGGTATAGGTGGAGTTGGTGATGTTGCTGGAGAAAGTGACTGCTGGATGATGTATTTGGCAGGTTTTGCAAGCTGTTTTGTTGCAAGGTCGAGAGCCTTGTTGTGGTTGAATGAAGGTTGTGTCCTTTTCAGTTTTGAGTTTGGGGTGTACCAGAAGATTTCTAAGTGATGGAGGCTGTTTATACACAAGGAATGGAGGTTTTTTAAGAATATTGTTGGTACGGCTGGATGCTTCCAATATGTGAAAACCCGACGCTAATATTTTGTTTATCTTTTGTAGGCCTGGGTAGTACTTAGTCACTAGAGGTATAGTATCTGGTTTGTCAGGTTTGGGTGATTGTGGAGTTTCAGCTAGTCGAAGTAGGTTATTAATGAGAGGTTTAGGGTATCCTCTCTCTGTGAAGGCTTCTTGAAGGTTTTCAAGGTGGTTTTGAAGACTTTCTGGATCGGAGGAGATGCGATGAGCTCGTATGGCAAGACTGTATGGGATAGATCTTTTAGTGTTGAATGGGTGGCAGCTATCAAAATGCAGATATTGTTGTCTATTAGTGGGTTTAAGATGTACCGAAGTTTTGAAGTGGCCATCCGACAGCCTAATGTCCACATCAAGAAATGTTGCCTGGTCGTGGGATTGATTTGAGGTGAACTTCAAAGCTGAAAAGGAGTTTAAGTTGTTTAAAAAAAGGGTTAGATTGTCTTGGCCAGCTGTCCACACCATGAATATATCATCGATGAAGCGAAGCCAGCAAAGTGGTTTGTTGTTTTGGCGGTCAAGAAATGTTTTTTCCAGTTTACCCATGAACAGATTGGCATATGAAGGTGCCATCCTTGTACCCATCGCCGTGCCTTTCGTTNATCACTGCTATATGTTGGCTCACTGGAATATTTTTCTTTTTATGCGACTTTAACAAAGAACCTATCCAATGACACTGCTCGGCAGATAAAGCGTAACCGTAGTACTACTCGTATTGCAAGATATCGCTCGTTTATCAAGTTAAAATTTATTGAAAATCTTTGCTCGTCTTACAAAACACTCGCAGACCAAGTTACTCACAATCCAAGGTTTTGCTGTACTTTACATTCGTTAATGTTTCTGGCCTGTTGCCTGGGTCTATATATTCTCCACTACTGGCTCGCTAGGCCTGTCGTAGCTTCTTAAGATTTATAATCTAACTTAAAGACTAGGACAGGCACAACATCTAGTCCCCAGCCGTCAATTTATCACTGTGGAAAAGTAAGCCCACATTTCACCAATGATAAATTTTTTTTGCTATGCTGGGAATCGAACCAGAGACCCTTAGCTCAGTAGGCAGACATGATATCGACTGAGCTAAGGCGTCGGTTTCTTCATTTTACCTACTAATCCCAAATATCCCTTCGTATACGAGAGAATTGGAGGACCCAGGTCTAGTTTAAACCATTGAAAACATTAGCTATATAGAGCCTTATACATTTTTTAAAACCCATTTCACTGTATTATGTAATTTTATTTTATAAAACTTAATAACATATGGCAAATTTTATAGCAAAGGAAATTGATAGAGCCAAAGAAAAAGGAAAAATAAACTACTAAGAGTAAATTTGATGAAGAAAGCCAACCTAGGGAAAGAAGAAAAATGTGGGAAGAATCCAATGCACAACGGTGACATCTTCCTTTCTTCTTTCTTCTATAGTAGAAGAGAGTACAAATAACACAAACACTGGATAATTCCATTTAAAGCCTTTAAATTCAAAATGGAGTAATTCAGTGTTTGTGTTATTTATACTCTCTTCTTTGTGTTTGATAAAGGCAACAGTGCCAAAATATTATTCTAATTGTGTTAAAATGTGTGTGACTATTTCTACTATAGAAGACAGAAGAAAGGAACCTAAAAGGAATGAAATGGTAAATAATGAGGAGTCGAGATTAAAAAAATCTCGAAAATGGCCGGAAATGACCCATTTTCTAAATTAATGCAAATAAAGCAAATGGCAATCAATGTAACATGGGGGTGTATTTAATATGCATTTTCAAACGGAACAAAAAATCTACCTGAGCAGTTATGTCAGAACCATCTTCCAGACAGATCATGACGGAGGAACCTTGAACGTCCAACAAGTCTACCACGGCACCCCCTAGTTGCATGATGTTCTGCAACTGTTGTAGCCAATCAGAGCTTTCTATCAGTCTGCACAACAGACACAATACACACACATTATAAAGATAGTACCACAAGTTCTTGAAAAACAAGACAACATTTTATAAAATACACAGATAAAAGTAAAAACAAGGTAATTTCAAAACAGTCTTCATACTGATGCCTACAGTATTAGTATTGGAGTAAAAAAGGTCATGAAATAGAATCTAAAGTATTCTATTCACAATTAACATGAAATAGAATCTAAAGCGTTTTATCTACAACTAACATGATAACAAACAATAACCGCCAGAGTTCATAGCGTTATTCTCTCCCCTCCGGTGAGATAGAATTCTTATGAGAGCATATACACGTTATGACACAATGAGACATTTGTTCTCATAACATCTCACTAGCAAATCCCACACAAGATAGTTTTCAATGGTAAGTGGAAGCACCCGCTTGTATTATTGAGTGGTTTACTGCTAACCGGTGACTTTAGATAATATATCTGTTCAGTCTATGTACCTTCCCCCAACCATTACTGTTTCCAGCCTGTGGCATCGGTCCATATATTTTCCACTACCGACTTGCTAGGACTGTCGTAGCTTCATCTGTCTTATAATATAACTTAAGACTAGGACAGGCACATACGTGATTTACTTGGCTTAAAGTAACCTCTTTCAGCAATAAATTGGGAACATTCGAGAAGTGCCTCTGAATCAACCCCTTGTTTCATTTTCTAAGCAGTGCGCCTTAGTACCCATTCAGATCAGATGCTTATGTACTAATTTTGCTAATGATGTTGGTGATTGGGAAGGTTATATATAGAGGAAGTGTTCCCAAATTTGCGTGGACGAAGAATGTAAAACCATCTTGGGAACAACCACTCTCAGTATACCTGACTGAGATTCGAACCTCGATCTCCCCGTCATCGGTAGTCTAGTCTACTGCGAGAGTAGCGCCTTAGACCACGCGGTCACCCAGCAATCCACAAGGTAGGCTTCCATTGTCGTCAAGATAAGCGGCACTATACATCTTTCATACAGTTCACTACTCATTGTTTTTAGTCTTATTGCGTCGCTTGATAAATGGATTGAACAGAAGCCCTTCAATGTTGATGAAGTTAAGGATATTAGTGACAAGGGTTTCAATTAAATTAGAAAAGTTGGTCCACGGTCTGAAATCATCCCTGAAGTGTGGTCTTGTACAATCCATACAAATCAAACTTGACTCCAAGTGAAAAATGACTGCTTGCCCACCAGTAATATACATAAAGTACTGATACTCACCCCACAAGGATCACATTTCTGATCCATCATAGCTAAAACCCATGTTTCTGGGTATTGTATGAAACGGAAAGCCCCCTCCCTACCCTCGACAGTTATGTCTGAGTAAAAGCTCGCACTCACTTGAAAAAACTCTGCTCAGGCTCTGGATTAGGTGAACTGGGGATGCAAGCCCTCATCAACTTCTTGAACGCGGCCTTGGTGTGGCGGACATCGTAGTACTCAACCGGTATGAAGTCGGTTTTGGGCGCTGATTCGTTCTTAATACCCTGACAACAAAGATAAACACTCAAATACATAATTTTTTATCATTAATTTTACAAATTATTTATAAAAATAATATATTTTCGTGGTGGCTTCCTTCCCTTACCTATTGCATGCATTGCATTACTTTACAGTGTTTCCATATTGTTTTAATACCAGAGTTGAGTCGAATACACTATTTTAACAGTCCAAATCTCCAATTTATCTCCAACTCCTGAATCTTGAATCTGAATCATGGATTGGAATCGATAATATAATAGAATAATATAAAATACAAATAGAAACTAAATGTTAACATTCTTTCTCATAATCCAATCATTATAAAATTCATACACTCAGTTAAGTGTTAAATTACTGGTCTGGGGGCTGGTTGTTAAGTTTAGCCTATAATTATAACTAATTCTGAGCCATAAGTAAGCAGTATTAGTGCTCTAAAACAGATTTCACACTAAAAGTTGAATTTTTTTTTTTAAGAATTTGAGTCTCAAATCTGAATTTTTCTTGAATACTTGAATATCCTTAAGAATGTGATATATTCAAGGGTCCATCCCTTCCAAACAGTCGACACTAACTAGCTCTCCGGCCTTACCTTCATTTGAGCCTTCTCTCCGAGAATGTACAGTGCTGCCCTCTGGAAGGTCTGAACACACTCGGTGCCAGAGTCAGAGTCCGCCGAGTTGCGGGGGTTCCCTCGATGGGGTACCGACAGAGTGGTCAGCGATCCCTGAGAACTTTGGCGCCGATCTTTGAGTGACCCCCAGCGACCAAAGCTCTTGGGGCCTTTACCTCCGCTGGAGCGAGGGAACACGCTGGAACAGTGACGACATGATAAACACGCAACAAACATTGCGCTTGTGGAAACTAGGGGAGG